>JASKGM010012471.1:0-31297 GCA_034509205.1 Ceratonia siliqua
CAAAATACACCGACCAAACCCGGGGAGCGACCTGTGGAATGGTCTGAAGGATGACCAACCCATAACCATACGACCCAGAAAAACCAAAAACAAAGCCAACAAAGTAAAATATTAACCTCACGAAGCAGCAACGACACGAGCACAAGCACCAACGTCAAACAAACAGAAGATGCAAGAAGTCATCAACAGTAAAGAGCAACGAAGGACGCGGTGACGCTCCCCTATTTATAGCAAAAAGGAGACTGATCCGACGGTCTGAGATAACAGCATCCAACAGCAGCAAACAAATCGTCGGAGGCTCGGGAAGCGTAAAGGTCATTTCGACAGAAATCCAACGGTTCTTAGACCTTGCGATTAAAATCCTGACCGCAGTCAACCACTTCCCAACTAGGCGATCGATCTGCCGACCACTACCAATCATTTCCCGACCTCGCATACGCCGACCCTGGATCATTGAAGGGGCAAGTGTAGTGGACCCTGCCAAAGCCCAGTAGCTAAGGCCCAACAATCGGGGCCCGCTAGGGACCAGCCAAACACCACCCAGCCTATAAATACACCCCTCAGGTATGACTAAAGACATTCGAAGCTCAGACAATACTAATTTTGACATCGGAGTGCAAAACTCGCGCCCGTGCCCCTTTTATTTGCTTGTTAACAGGACCGACCAGAAGGAACCGACCCTACCACCAGACCGACCCGACCTAGGCCAGACCTCAAGACCGAGACATTCATAACTCGAACATAGGCAACGACATATTTATTAAACTCATGAACTATTTTTAACTCTTTGATAATCCTTTTCGTTCACATCTTGTGAAATCTTCAATGAACTTTGTACGATACGTGAATGCACACAATGACTCGTATAAATGTCAATATTGTAATTATCATTCTTATAAGGGGTTATAAAAAATTAAAAAAATGTTTTTCTCATTTTAAAAAATATATACTATTAAATATGTATATCTATGCATGGTATAAAACTAACTTTGTTTCTTATTTTTAAGTAAAATAATTATTAAACAAATAGTTGATAGTAACTATCTATTAAAAAATTTTCATAAAAAGTTGAACAAGTCGCTGATATATGTAAATATTCAATTTTGTTCGAATAAATTTTAAAATTTTTTAAAAATAGTAAAAATTAAGAAAAATTAAAAAAATATAACAAATAAGAAAATATGATAATATTGGCAAGACAGCACAAAATATGGGAAAAAGTAAAAATTTAAAAAGACAAAAAAATTAAAATTACAAAATATAACATCATTTTACCAAAATAAAAAATACAAAAAATTTAAATAGAATAATAAAATAAAAATAAAATAAAAATAATAAAAAAATATATAAAATATAAAAAAATAATTATATGGATCCCATTATTATTTCTCCCTCTCCACTCATGCCACATGCCCCTTCATCATTTCTTACCCTTCTTCTTTATCTCACGCCATCAAGGTCATTTTCTCTATTGTTCACATCACATGTCGCCTCACAATTACTCATTTCTTTTCTTTTTCATGCAACTCCTTTCTTTCCCGTTTGGTTTTAACACCATTCAACATTGAATGCTTTTCTTTTCCTTCTCTGCCACGCTGATTTTCCCCTTTCTCTCAGTTAGCTTGTCTTCATCTCTTCTGTGCGTTTTCTCCCTTATATACCAGCGCAACATCTATCTTTTTTCCCCACTTCCAGCTCACCCATATCTTGGGAATTCTTGAAGTTTCTTCTATTTCAATCTGCAGCCAGATCATCATTCTTCTTCCTCTAAAATATCTAAGCTCCATTTAATGATCGAGATTTCTGGAGGATATCTTCTTCATCGGACAGTGCTTACTGACTTTCGAGGGTTGCTTTCTCTCATCCTAATCTCTAGCTCACGTAGATCGTACAGCAGAAGATATGAAGGAGAGTTCATTTTCGGGTAGAGCTAGAAGCAGACTAAGGGAATTTGAGTATGGTTTTAGGCTATAAATAGGAGAATGGGCAAGCTAAAATGAGAAGGGGGAAAAAGGAAGGAAGCCCCCAGTAAAAGAAGGAAGATTTGAAGGAAGAAGGAAGGGAAAGACGGGAGGTTGCAAGTAGAAAGAATGTTGCTATTGCTTTAGAAAGGTTTTTTCCTTTATAAGAAAGTTAGGATAATTGATTCTGGGGAAGGTTGATAATTTGGATCATTGTTTTGGGAATGATGTTTTAATTTCAGAACTAGGGGACTGTTGTTTTAGTAAGCCTATAAGTTATTTAGAAATTAAATATGATTGCTGCTGTTTGTTGCATGCTGCTGATTTTTCTTATATATATGTATGATTGCTGCTGTTCTTAAATATGCGTATTGCTGTTGTTTCTGTCTATTGCTATTATTGCCACTGTTATATATATGATTACTGCTATTTTAAATATGCATATTATGACTGTTTTCTTTATATTACTACTATTGCTGCTATTTTTTTGGCTGCTATTTTTTAAGTTGCTGCTGTTTTTAGATAGGATATTGCTGCTGTTGCTATTTAGACAAGCATGATGCTGTTTTTAAAGTGTTGATGCTGATTTTCTTGTGTTAATCACATTGCTGTTTTATCGCCAATCATATTGTTGTTTTTATCACGAAAATGAGGATGTTTTTTTAATGAAATTGCTGCCGTTTTTTTTATAAAGCATGATGCTGTCTTCTTAAATTATGGTTGTTGATTTTCTTTGGTTAATCACACTGCTGTTTTATTGTTAATCATTACTGCTTCTATCATTGTAAAGCATGTTAATATAATTAGGCCGTAGGGCTTCGGCTTCAAGTTGCTTTAATTTGAAAAGCTTGTTGATGTTGTTGTGATTAAATGTGCTATATAAATTAATTACTGAACAAGGTGTTATTGTGACTTAGTTTCTGGAATGTATACTTAAAGGGGACTTAGTTTTTGGAATGTATGCTTGTGGGGCTTAATTTACTCAACTACAACTTGACTTAATCAAGTAAGGCATGTGGCGTTTGGTCATGTTATTGGGAATTTAAAATTTGAATGGTGTATATATTGGGGATTGTGAGTGATTTAGTAGTGTGGAAGTACATTTATTTGTGGGCATATTTCCAAATGGAGATCTTGAATTTCATTTCCCTTTTGTCAATTAGAATAAAGAGTTTTTGTCCCTAGGCTCAGAATGTCGACTTATGTGTTGCTTGTAATGACTTTGATCTAGGTTGCTTCTTTATTCGTGTTACAAAGTTGGGACTTTACTAGATGTCATGCAATATATTTGTCTACTGTCATTTATGGGTAGGATATGAACTTTTATTAGTAATGGGTTGTATTTGGATGCTTATTTATGTTAACAATTTGAGTTAATCGTTCCGATCATATTATTAATTTGTAAGGATTGTTATTAACATCTTTTAGTGATAATCCTTAATTAAGGATTGTGATTTTGCATTATTCCAAGTTGGGGTTATATGATTAAATTTTGTCATATTTGATTCATGTAATTGTAACTTGTCTACTCCGATTGTTTTGTTGGTTATTGTGATGGAGCTGGTTTGCTTTGTTTGATAAGAGTTACTGAATTAGGATACCCCTGCAAAGCATATCCTTTGAGAAGCGAAAGGATGGAATTTTTAATGAAGCTTTAAAGGATCGAATTCTTAATTGATAAAATAAAATGGGGTAATTTTATGAGTCTTTTTTTTTTAAAATAAATCAAAAGAGGTTTCAAAGACCCCATTAAAGTGTTGTTTTTACAAAAGAAATTCCAAAACTCGTAAAAGTTGAGTTTAGATTTGTTGGAATTCCAATTACCCACTTTACTAGTCCAAATTAGGTTTCAATGGCCCATTCAGTTAAATTTTCTCTTCCATGTAATTCCATTTTTTTGAAAATAATTTGTGAAGCTAAGCCTTACCGATGACACAATTGTGGTTTTCAAAGGATGGATAATAACACCATGGCTTCCAAAGATAAAATAAAAAATAGAGATTTTTGTTGAATAAAACTAACACTGGGAGTCCATGGGTTGTATTGACCTTGGATTTATCGGTATTGCATCATCATCAATTGCAAAAGTTTTTATTTCATTTTGGTCCAGTATTTCTTTAAATTTTAAAATCCCAAAAAATTGCATAAATTCGCATTACATCCTGAAGCTTGTGAAAATCAAATGTTGATCCAATGACATTACATCTTTTTCTTCCAATGGTGATTTCAAAGATCATTATTTTCTTTGTTCCCAACATTATATAGAGAATTGTTCTTCTATATTGGTTAGGTTATACGTGAAATTTTATTTTTCTTATAGACCTAATTCTTCATAAATAATATGTGAAAAATTATTTTTTGATATTGCTTTAAGTTGTATATAGAGATTTATTCTTCTATACTGTCTTTTCACCCATAGGTTTTAGGTGGAAGTTCATCCTCTCACATTGTCCTAACTTTTAAAAATTTTAGGTAAAGATTTATTCTCTCACAATATCTTATTAAACCAAAATACTATATGCTTTAGGGATAAGATTATATATCTGCTCTAGATAAAACCAAAATACTATATGCCTTAGGGTTGAGATCATATCCGCCCTAGGCAAATCATCAAAACCATATCCAATTACATGGACCTTGATTTCCATTGGGGTACGTAGGCTCTTACTCAATAAGTCAAGTTTGACTTTTTATCTTTTATCTTTTTCTTTTTCAGTAATAATAAAAAGGGGTAATCAATATAATTAAAATATGATAAAATTAAAGCATAGATAATTAAAGGTAATTGTCATTAGGGATGGACGCTTTGAGGTACTTAACACATTCCTCACATGTAATTCGACTCCCGAACCTTTCTTCTGGTTTCGAAGGCTAGTTTTTTGGTTTTTTTATAGGATTCCAATTATCCTTCTAATTAATTGGTGATGATTTTATTTTTTATAAAATCTTTATGTTTCGACCATCTGTCACGTTGTGACAATATATATTGTTATATATGCCTTTAGAAAGTTTGGTGTCGTGGTTGATAAAATTCACACAAAAAAGTGTAAAAGTTGGATGGATGGTATTATTTATTTTTATAATTAAAAATTATTAAGGAATAGTTATAAAGTTAGTAAGAAGTTGTTTAGAGTAAATTTAAAAAAATTATTATTAATTTTTAATTTTTAAATAAAATAAATAATAAATAATAAATGGATTGGCAATGCAAGTTCACTCATGTCAAGACATTAATATATTTTATCATGTTACTTATTAGGGGGTTGCTCTGTTATAGCACCCTTTCCATGTAACTTACATACATCACTTTTCTGTTTTTATCTTCTATCATATTTTTTTTTAATTTTCTCTTTACTTTTTTTATTTTGTATTATTTGTGTTATATTTTATGTCTAATAATTTTTTGAAATGTTTTTTAATTTTTTTAAAATTTTTTACTTCTTCTTTAAATAGTACTTTTGGAGTAATAATATTAGAATTTTCTACTGTTAAAAGGAAAAGTAAAAAATTTCAAAAACATTCCAAAATTATTTCAAAAACTTTTCAAAAAATTAGCAAACATATGAAATAGCCAAATAATACAAAATAAAAAAATAAAGAAAAAACAAACAAAAAAGGTGGTGGGAGGCAAGGGCAGATCTTCTTGGAGACAAGGGTGAAGGCCCGCTAATTTTTTTTATTTATATAAATATACTTTTAAAAAAATTATTTTGTCCCCCTAAAATTTAAAAAAAAATTATTTGTCCCTCCAAAAATTATTTGCTATATAATATTTTTATAATATATCTATAGTTAAAAGTAAATGTGTAAGAGATGTGTAGCAAATACAATTATAACTTACAAATAATATATTTTTTAAATTTTATAATAAGAAAAAAGGACTAAAATAAAATAATATTTTAAGTTAGTTGGGAGCTTGTGGTCCCATTTCATTTATTTAGTGTTAAAATTTGTTTGTATTTATTTTTTTTAGTGGATTTAGTAGAGTTAAAAATGTGATTTGTGGTTTTAATTACTTGATTTATTTAACTATTGTTGTAGAGTCATTATAACTACCAATTATGATTATATAACCTTTATATTGAATCATGGTGGACATTTTAAGGATAAACCAGAGGTAAAATGTGGGTGGAAAATTTGAAATTTAGGATTATTTAGAAATTTCTATACCTATCATCATGCTTATGAAAATTATTTTTTGTTAATACCATTGTTATTATGTTCAATTGTCCCAGCTTATAAGAACTTTGATAATTGTTTGAATTATATTTAAATTATTTTCAAATAATGAGGTTATTTTAAAAATGATAAGTTTACCTTAAAATAACAAAGTGATGAAGAGTAAGAAAATTAATTTATTTTTTAAGAGAAAAGATAGTACCAAAGAGAAAAGTAACATAGTTTCTACATCTTCATTTCCTAAAAAAAATTGTTTTGATATCAATTTTTGCCTTCCCATTGATTTTGTTGAAGATTTGCCATTGGTGAGAGGTAAAAACAAAAAAAATGCTATATGAAAGCTACATGGGAAGGGTGAGTAAGACCATACTTATTATAAAATGGGAGAAAAAGATTTTCCCTCCAATCCAACTTCCCCTCTTTCTACCTTCTCAGGAAACTTGTATGCCCTATGATACAAACCTTTATTAACTTTGAAGAACAACATTGCATTTGGAGGGTCATGTCAGTCTTTTATGCTAATTGACTTTGGAAAATGATTTTTACCTTTGAAATACCCATAACTGGTTGAGTACTGCCCCGTATTGGAATATGGTTGACTTAGATGCTGTGCTTGAATGCTCGGTGAAGGAAATGCATGTGGTGGGTTTCTAGGGCATTGTTCCTGTCTTGGAGAGATGTGAAAGTTAAACACAGTACTAAAAGGTGAGAGGAGTGAATTGATAAGATATAAATAAAATAAAAACTTTTTGAATTTTTTTAAAAATATACGAAATATAAATTGTTAAACTAAAAGTTGCTTGAAAAGTTTGACGTACCTTAAAAACAATTTACTTCAGATTAGAAATTAAAACTCAAAGAAAAGTACGGAGATGGGAAAAACATGGCAATTTATCCTGGTTCAGCCTCAATGTAAGGCCTACGTTCAGTCCTCCTAACTCCCGAAAAACTTTTCTCTATTAATTCATTAACACCTTATAACTCTGGTTTTACTTGTTCACTAGAAACAAGTGGTTTTATTGTTAACCATGAACATAGTGGTTTTCAAGTTCACTACCAACTACAGCAATAATAATATAAGATGAAAGAAATGACTTTCATTTTAGAGTAGATAGGTAGTGCCTTTTGTGCTTAAACTCTCTAGCTTTTTCTCTTATAGTGGCTCACAAATTATGAAAAACCAGAAAATATGTCTGAAGAATTTTCTCACAAGTGATTTTTGCAGCTTCAGTCATTTTTAGTCCTCTAGAAAACTCAGGATTGGGTGTTGTTGGTAGTTGACTAGTAGTCAAAGCATGATTAGTTCAAAGGGAAAACAGAAGAAACTATGAGGGCTTTGCCCTTTTTAATGTAGCTTTTCTTAGTAAAGTTTGAACATTGACCATATTCAATATCTAGTATTCCATTCACACTCATTACTTCATCAAAAGCTATCCTCCTTGAGTTTACAGTTTAGTACAGACCATCTTATTATTTACTGAATTTTGGCATTCATTTCTTGTCACTTATATTAATCGGTTAAATGAGTTAACTGAACCATTCAAACCATTTTTTAACGGTCCGGTTAGGTTTGGTTAACTCCCCCCATCTACAAGTTAACTAAACCGAACCGAACCACCTTTATTTGCACAGTTAAGTTAATGGTTAGGCTCTTAACCGAACCTAACCTAATCGAACAGTACACACCTCTACTTTCTTTGCATTAAATTCTCTTAAATTTTGAATTTTTTGAAGACTTATAAAAATGCCAAAAAAAAAAAAATGGTGTTCACACAACTGATGAAATGAGGAAACATCTTAAGCATATCCACATAAAGCGTTCTGGTGGAGCGACAGTCAACCTAATTCCCAAGGAACTTTTAAGCTAGTTTTCACAAAATTCTTAATGATTTACTTCCCATTAATATGGGGGTGTAACTATGATACCGCCAGCATAATATTTTGGTTCTTAATCAATTAATACCAAAGAGTAAAAAAATTCAGAACAAAAAACGAAACAAAAATGAGATGTGAGAATAAAAAATATCTATGCTAGCCCCAAAATTGGGTGGTAGCATAGAATTTTCCTTAATATAGTCATAACTTGTTTCAATGGCATGATTCTTAGTGGCAATAGTTGTCTTGAATGTACAAGTGGGAAGCATGATGATATCGATGCTATTTGTCATCATGCACTCAAAGGCTAGCTATAACATGCAACTAAGAAGGGATTGGATCCATTTAACAAGAGCCATTCCATCAATAGTAAACCATATCTTACTCTTTGGAAGGACCAAGATGAAGTTGAATAAGTAAAGGTTGATGATAACCTATGCTATGTTGAGTAATGCAAAGCCAACTTCAAGATTTGTCACCCAAATTTCAGCACAATTGATCTTATTGAGCATGATACTAAGTAAATCAGGTTGTATGATGAACGACAATGGATTTTACCTAATCCCATATGATCATGTTGTAATAGTGAATGCCATCTAAGTTAAATGAAATATAAGCCTCAGCTTGAGAAGTTGTCGACCCATATGGCTTGTTAAAGCAAGAGGGTGGGATATCCCTAATTGTTTCATAAATGAGGACACTATAGAAAGCCTTGATGAAGAATTTGGGGGATGAAGAATTGAAATACAAGATGCCCTATAAAAGGTGAATTTGGGAGGTGAAGAATTGAAGAGGTTGACATTTATTAGCTCTTTACTAGCACTAAAGTACATGTTAACCATGGTTGAGCTCCCAAGAGAATTCAAGGATTGCTTTACTTATGAATATGTCACAACCTGTCCCATGAGATCATGACCAGTGCTAGGACTAAGGATACCTCTATCCTTGAGCCCAAGCTAGCCTACCAATTCCTTATACACATAGATAATAAAATCAAATGAGAACCCAATGCCATAAACTCTGTTAGGTTGAAAATTTTCCCTTTCTCCCTTAAAGACAAAGCAATGAGTTGGTTATACTCTTTAAGATTGAGATGCATAGGTACATGGGCAGAAATGACCCAAGTATTCTTTAATAAATAATTCCCACACCATAAGACCAATAATCTTAAGAGGTAAATCTCAACCTTTTCCCAAAAATATAATGAAACATTGTACCAAGCTTGGGAAAGGTTCAAAGAGTTTTAAACCTGTGCCCACATCATTGGTAAGAATATTAGCACCTAGTTAGCTACTTCTACAAAGAACTTACCATTAAGGAACACCAATTTATAGAAATGATGTGCAATAGAGAGTTCCTACACAAGGATCCAAACGAAGCCATAGACTACTTGAATAAGTTGGTTGAGAAGGCCTACACATGGATTAGACCAAGTGCTACTAATAGCATTAATAAGTTACGATTAACTAGAATCTACCATCTTAGGGAAGAAGATAGTCTTAAAGCTTAACTAGAATCTTTGACTAGGAAACTAGAGGTCTTAAAAACCAAAGATAGTAGAGTCACCCACACGGTTACAAGGGTAGTCAAGCTACATGTTTTGTCTATGGGGGAATGGAACACCTAGCTCAGGATTACCTCACCTATGGTGAGATGAGGGGGATTTATGAAGAACATTATAAGGCACTAGGAATGTTTAGAAAACCTTTCTCAACTTACACAAAAACATATAATCTTGGCTGGAGAAATCATCTCAATTTCAATTGGAAGCTTGAATCTAACCAATTTACATCATCTAACAACAATTGGAAGACTAAGGCACTACCATAGAAACCTTACCAAGGACCTCAATTCAATGCTCAATGGAATAGAAATCCTCCCTAAGAGACTCTTCAAACATTTATAAAGCTACAAGATAAGACTAACTAGAAGTTTAAATCTATGCTTTATGCATGTGGTAGAAGAAAATAAAGAGATCAAGAGTCAGATCACCAAACTAACCAATGCTCTTACTATACAAGAGCAAGGAAGATTCCCTTCACAACCTCAGTCCAACCCTCAAGGGCAACAAATGACACAAGCCTCCAACCCTCAGGGGCAACAAATGACACAAGCCTCAAGTACTGGTTCATATAATATCAAATAGGTCAACACCATCACTACTCGAAGCAATATGATTTTAGATGAACTAACTTTATCAAGTTTTTCAACCAACATCATCACTACCACCACTTCGAGTAGTATCAAAGATACCCTTCAAAGGCAGCAGAGAAGGAGATTTTGGTTTAGGTGCCTTTTTACCAAGCTCTCAGATATGGAGGGAACATTCCAGAAAACTAAGGGGAGATCCTCAAATAACTAAAACAAGTAAAGATTAACCTTTTTGTCACAATGTGACGGTCGATGAAAAGTCATCATTTTATGACTTTGGGCATGTAAGGGAAAACACAGAGAAAAAAATGGAGTCGCCACCGATTAATAAGAAGGATAATTAGGATCCTTAAAAAGAGAAAGGAAAACTGGCTCTCGAAACCAGAGGAAGGGTTAGGAAGTCTAATTACATGTGGGAAATGTGTTAGACACCCTATAACGTCCATATCTAAGGATGGTTACCCTAAATTGTTTGTGCTTAAAAATTTAATGTATTTTATTACTCCATTTTTATTAATATGATAATAAAGGATAAAGATAGAGAAAGAAATAACTAGACTTGCCTTACCAAGTAAGTTCCTATGTACCGCAAAAGAGATCAAGATCAATGTAGTTTAAAATTTGTTTTAATAAATTGATTAGGCGAGATGTAAGATCTCTTGCCTAGAAATATTAGGACATTAAGGAAAGTTAAACTTCCATTTAAAGCCTTAAAAAGAAGTCAGGACATTTGGGATGGACAAACTCCACTAAAAGCCTATGAAAATTAGAACATTGGGGAGGATAACCTCTACTTGAAGCCTTTAAAAAGAGCTGAGATTTTGGGAAAGATAAACTTCCACTAAAAATTTGACAAAATGAGAGAACAATTCTCTACATAATGATTATGAAGAAGATAAGACAATATGGGAAAACAAATTTCTACATAAAACTTAACAAAATGGGAGAACAATTCTCCACATAATGTTGGAAGAAAATGAGACAACATGAGAAAATGAATTTTCACATAAAGCTCAATAAAATGGGAGAACAATTCTTCATATAATATTTAACCAAGAAGTTTGTTATTCTTGGACAAAATGCAATTGGGACGAAATTGAAATTTCTACAATGTTTGAGGTCAAACTGAAATTTCTAAAAGTATTGAGGCCAAAATAGAATTTCTGAAAGTATTGGAGCCAAAATGAAATTAATGAAAGTATTGAGGCCAAAATGAAATTACTGACAGTATTGGGGCCAGATTTTTAAAAGTATTAAGGTCAAAATGTAATTACTGAAAGTATTGGAACCAAAATGAAAATTTAAAAATAACAAATAAAAAGCAGCAACTATAATCTATTTTAAAAACAACAAATAAAATAAGATAACAACTATAATATAACTTAAATAACAAATAAAATAATAGCAACGAAAAACAATAAAAAAACAAAAAAATAAAACCAGAAATAATAATTAAAAAAATAGATTAAAAGTAAAACCAAAAATAGCAAAAAAAAATTAAAAAACAAATAGTAAAAATAGATAAAATGCAAAAAAAACAAACAAAAATAACATTATCTAAATAATAAAACATATTAAAAAACTTAACATAGTTAGATTTGAAACAAGCAAATACCCTTTTGCTCATGAAACTCTTCAAAAAAAATATTGGACCCAAGACATTTACACATCATTGTTCTCACAAAAAACAACAAAAAAAGTTGGAAGGAAAAGAAATCAACCAAGGATGAAAAGATGGTTACCTCTATGATAATTATGAGAACCAACTCCTCCTCTCCCTTGCTCACACTTATCCTTTTATGGCTACCCACAATACAAACATTAAAATTAGAGAATAAAAAGAAAAAATAAATAAAATAATGGAAATAATGGTGAGGGGAAGAAGATGAAAAAAGAAGAGAATGGAAAGAAAAAAAAAGAGTATGGATGTGAGAGATGAGGGAGCGAAGGAGATGAGAAAAAAGAGAACGTGTGAGTTTGAGGAGAGATGATAAAAAAAGAGAATGGGTAAGTATTGTGGAGTGATGGAGATAAGAAAAGAAGAAAAAAACAATGGGTGAAGGAAGAGAGATGGCGTAAGGTGTCTGGGAGAATAGGAATTGGGAGAGAGAGAAGAATATGTGTGTGGGATGGAGTGGGTGGCTAGGTCTTTAAAAGTGAAAAGAAATGAGTTGGGTTATTAGGTTAAAGTGAGAGATCGGTCATGGGTAGGTGATTTGGATAGGGTTATGGGTCAATTGGGTGGATTGAGTTAGTTTAGGTAGTGTTGGGCTTGGAAGAAAATGAGTTAAGGGTAAGGGAAATGTGTTTACAACAGCAAAAAAAGAAATTGGGTTAAAAAGTGTTTTTGTTTTGTCATTTTTTATTTTGTATTTTATTTGGTATTTCTAAGTTTGTTTCTTTTCTATTTCTTTCCTTTCTTTTGATTTTGATTTTCTTCTTTTTGTATTTTCAATTTTTTGTTGCTTTTTTGTATTTTGTATTTTTTATTTTTGTACCCATTTTTAATATAAAAAAATATGGATAAAATACGATGTTTACACTTCCTTTGTTACATGTGGTCAAGGAAGTACCAACATACTCCAAGGTGATAAAGAATCTGTTCTCAAAAAGAAGAAAAACCATGTAAAGAAGACTACATTCTTGACATGGCAGGTTAATGTGGTGATAGAGTAGAATATCACCAAAGTACAAAGATCCAAGATGTTCTACAATCACTTATCACATTAGAACACATGAGTTCGTCCAAGCTTTACTGGACTTAAGAGCAAGTGCAAATTTCATGCCTTATTTAGTCTACTTGCACCTTGGACTTGGAGGGATAGTAGAAGATGTTCTGTAAATCTCAGGCTTTATTCATTCTAGTTGGCAATGATATTGAGCATTGGATGAAAATATTCAGATTCATTTATCAATTGATAATAATGTCAACTAAGCAAGAGTATTGGTACACTTTGGGTATAAAAGAGTTGCATAAAGGAAAGATGAACAAATGTTTGAATTAATACATAGATCAATATACTAAAACTTTAAGGATGCAACCACTCCTAAGTTACATAAATAATACATACTTAGTATATTGAACTAGCCAAGGACAAATGAGATGGACTTTAGAAAATGCAGCCATGTAGGATTTCCTTTTTGATATAATACAAAAACTATCTTATGAAGAGATTAGTGGAAAGGAATTGGCTAATAAGTAATATGTTCATTTGCTTTGCTGTAAATGATAATGAAAGATAGCATATATCATTCAGAAGGGTTGGCCCCAAGAAAACCAATAAGAAACTAATTACTCTCATTATAGAAGTTGACCTCATGAGATTAACCCGCCTTTGTTACATGTGATTAAGCAGGTACCAGCATACGCCAAGCTGATCAAGGATCTGTGCACCATGAAGAAGAAGCACGATGTCAAGAAGACTACATTCTTGACAGAGCATATTAGTGCGATGATAAACCAAAATATACCACCAAGGTACAAGGATCCAGGATGTCTTATAATCACTTGTCACATCGGAACACATGAGTTCGACGAAGCTCTGTTGGACTTAGGAGAAAGTGTAAATATCATGCCTTATTCAGTTCACTTACACCTTAGACTTGGAAGGATAATAGAAAATGTTCAATCACTTGTCACATCAAACCTACATATGTGGTACTGCAGTTGGTTGACCACTCTGTGCGAAGACCAAGATGGATAGTAGAAGACGTTCTACTCCAAATCAATAAATTCTACTACCTTGTTGACTTTTTATTCTTAGATACACAATCTATGGGTGACATAGAGTCAAAGATCCCACTCATCTTGGGAAGACCTTTCCTTGGTACAGCCAGTGCCCTTATCAATTATAGGTATGGTCTCGTGAAGCTATATTTTGGGAACATGACTCTAGAGGTGAACATTTTCCATGTAGGAAAACAACCATAAGATGAGGATGAATGCTTCTTGATAGACACACTAAGTACATTTGCATGATAATTTTGAATCTTTATAGTTTCTCTTCCATGATTCTAATTCTGAACCATTGCTTTTTTATGTGGGAATTTATTTCACACATTTTCTTAGCCTAAATTATTTTGTTTTAGAGTGTTTTATGTGTTCTTGGCGCATTTGTCTAGAATTTTAGGTGTCTTTTACATGTATGTAATTCTTAGGAATTTTAGATTTCTTGCAGGTGTTTAATTGTGGTTTTGGGTTGAACTTGGGCTGATGTGAAGAGGCATAACTTGTGTTATGCTTAGAGATTAAATTTATGTTGAGCTGAGAAAAAGGCAAAACCTAGCAAGTCTAAGTGCATTGGAAAGCTGAGAAAGAGATCTACAACTTTCAGATAGTATCCAACTCCAAAAGATGTTGTTTTGATGTTCTAAACACATTAGATGTCAACTGCAACATGTTAAACAACTTTGTTTAATGAACAGTATAGAAAGCCTTGAGCCAAAATCCAGAGGTGCGGGTGCCGCATTACCAATGGCTAAATTGAGACCTTTAATTATGCTACAGCTCCCATGGTGAGAAGCTGCAGCACCCATTCATCATTCTTCATAAATATTCTCAGTTACACCAGAATTAGGGACTTTTCGACTAGGGAAAGAAATAACTAAGTTTAGAGCAAAGTTTTGCGACTACAAGGGAGTTCTTGAAGGAGTAAAGCTACAAGATCAAGTTTTTTAACTTATCATTGCTATAAACACTCAATTTTTCCATGTTTATAAAAAAATGAAATAAAAAAAGAGGAAAATTAAAAATTAAAATAGAAAAGAAAAGAAATATAAAAGAAACAAAAAATTATAAATACAAAATGAAAAATGACAACAAAAAATATATTTGCAACCCAATTCCCTTTCTTCTCTTTTCTTTTTTGTTTAAGCCTATTTGTTTTTTGTCACTTAGGCCCTTAGCCTAATTCTTCTAGCCCATTTATCCTTTAGCCCATTAGCACCCAAGCTCCCTTAGGCCCAACTTACTAATCTGACTCAGTCCCTAACCCAACTCCTTCTTTTTCCTTTCCCACTTATCCTTGCAAGTTTGCAACCCTAGTGCCTCCTTTGTCTCTCTCATTTCCTCTCCATCCCTCCCTCACTTTCTCTCCATTTTCACGCCACCTGCTCAGTCGTAGCCTCTCCACCCTAAGCGTTTTTCATGTTGCAGCACCATGCCTCCTCTGTTATCTAACCCAATTGCCACTGTTCACCTTTCATTCTCCTTCTGCACATAACACTTTCACCCACTCTCTGACCTTTCTCCATCACACGCCAATCATGATTATTTGGGTGGCTATAGAGGAAGAAAGAAGAAAGAGTTTGAAAGAGGATGGTTAGTGATTTTTCATTGACTTTTGGAGAGCTGTTGTGGAGGTTATTTTTTTGGGAGCTCAGATTTCAGAGTCTCTTGTAAGAATTTCCTGGAGGGAGAGGAAGTGTTGAGGAGTAGTGGAGTGAGTTATTATCCATTTAATCTTCGGGGAGGTAATTTCTTCATCTTTTACCATTTTGCTTGTTCCTCTTTTACCTAGTGAGTTAGTGTTGATAGGGAAACCCATAGGCCAAAGTGTATTTCTTGCTCCAAATTTGACCATGGATTCATAGATCTAATGATTTAAAATTGGTTATAGATTCTAGTTTTGTAACCTAGTGTTTTAAAAACTTATTCATGTTCCTAATTTTTTTTATGATTTAAAATTGGTTATGGCTACTGGTTTTTTTAAACCTAGTGATTTAGAACCAATTCTTGTTCCTGATTCGTAAATCTGATGATTTAAAATTAACCCTGGTTTAAAATACATTTTTATCTGCAATTTAAGTAAGGTTGAGATTTGATTTCACTTTTGATGCTATCATGATTTTAATGTGCACAATTCAAATATGCTTTTAAATCATGCTTCCTATGGTCATTTGGAAGAAATAAACACCCTTAGCCTCTAATTTGGTATGTTGTCCTGCCATGGATAGTTGTGTGTTTAGTGATTTCATTCTTGGTTGAAATTCATTTTCATTATATGGTATTTCTTTATCTGATTTGGGATGCTTTAGGTGATTGGTTGAATGCATTTAGTTCATTTTGTCATTGATTTGTAATGTTCATAATATTTTTTCTATTTTGATTCCCTTTTACCCAACTGTAAGGCATAAGCCCTCCCATTGTGTATTTTACTCTATTTTTTCTTGTTTTATTTTAGTTTCTGTTTACTTTTAATATTTTGGTTCATGTGTATTGTTTTTGAACCTTCCTACATTCTTCAGAAAAATACTTAAAGTAAATGAGAGGTTTTTAAAATGAGGTTCCAAAGGCCTTTAAGCAAAAAAGGTGCTTTCTAAATTGAAACTCCAAAAATTCCTTTCAAGAATGAACTTAATTAATATCCCAAATGCTAAGACAATTTTTCATGATGGATTTTGGGCTTTAGTGGGCTTGTTATCAAAGATCTAAATTGTGAATTTTAAAGCCCATGTTTTTATGAAGTTTTGATAAAATATATGATTTTCCTAGTTAGGTTCCAAAAGCCCATTTAATTAGTTCCTCACATAGATTTGAATTCACTTGGGTAAAAGGTTTCAAGGGCCTATTTTGTAACTTCACATAAATAACAAGGTTCCAAAGGTCCATTTTGCAACTTGACATAAATAACTGGGTTCCAAATGCCCATTTAACTAAAACCTCTTAGGTCCAAATGAAACATCTTTTGAACACTTCAGGTCCATTTGGTTGAAATCTTTTGGTAATTAAATTTGAAGGTCCTAATGGCCTAAACAAGGGAAGAATCACGAAATTAAGGGTGTTCTTAAAATTAAAAAGCTCTTTCTTCTCAAATTTAACAATTTCCCTCCTTTAAAGTAATTTCAAAAAAAATCTTTTTTGACTTTGAGTGAGGACCAAGTGCCTCCACAATGTCTAACCTTCCTCAATTTTAGGTAAGCATCAAGTGCCTCCCTAATGCCCTAACTTCCATAGGCTTTGGGTGGAGGTTTATTCTCCCTCATTGTCCTATCCTCTATCGATTTTGGGTAAAGATTTATTCTCTTACATTGTCTAAAAATAGTTTCCTCCTTAGAGAAGAGATCGTGTATCATTCTTAGGCAAATTTCTCATCAAAACAATCTCGAACTACCTGGACCTTGATCTCTTTTAGGGTATGTAGGCACTTACCTAGTAAGGCATGTCTAGTTCTTTCATCCTTATCTTTTCTTTATCATATTAGCAAAAGAAGGGATAATTAAAATACACTGAATGTAAGTATAAACAATCTAGGGTAACCATCCTTAGGGATGGATGTTGTGGTGTGACTAATACAAGCTCTACATGTAATTAGACTCCAGTACCCTTCCTCTAGTTTCAAAGGCCAATGTCTATTTCTAAGGATTCCAATTATCTTTTTAATTAATTGATGGCGACTCCTTTTTCTCTGTATTCTCCCTTACACGCCTAAAGTCATAAATGATGGCTTTTTACTGACCGTCACATTGTGACAATTGTTTATTTCCGAATCTCTTACTTTTCATCTTTAGAATTCTTAATGTTAGTTGTATCTTTGACTCTTGTTTTTACAACTCTTTTAATGAAGCAGATTTTTCATCTAGGATTACAATTAAAACCCACATGTAGTATGAATTAATTTTATTTCTCATTAATCTCAATTAATTGTCATTGACTGTTTTCTCTATATGTGCTTAATGCTTTCTAATTGACTGGCTAGTAATTGAATTGAGTTTGGGAACTCTAAGGACTTTAGGAAAAGGATTTTGGGGTTTTGCCTAGGGTAGAGAGACATATGATCAATGAGTGGAAGCCTTAAGATCGTGTAAGATAGGGATATACTTACATGACATGTGTAGCCATAACAAGAGTTTACACTTAATGAATTCTTGATTAAAAGTCCCTCATAGGAATATAGGGTACATTTGATTAAGGATATTTCTAATTGACCATCAAAAGAGGCTTTTAGATAAATTAGGGCTCTTGGCTAACAATTGAGATAATTAATTGAGTGACTGAGGAATGAATTGAGGCATATGAAGTATAGGGGATGATTGTAGTGCTAAACTTGTCAAAGTTAGTGAAATTCATCTCCTAGTTGTTAGCTTTAGCTTTATTATTAGTTTGTTTCTCCTTAATTTAATTAATTGCAATCAATTAGTTTGATTAAGATTAGGAAGGATAATTTTGATATTTAACAGTTTAGTAATAAATCCTTATGAGAACCATACTCTATTCATCGTCTTATTACTTGTTAGACGATAAAGTGCACTTGCAGATAAGAATATATGTGTAATGATCTATATATTTTGACTTTGCTAGAGATAATTCATGGATGATATATGGAGAATTCCTAAATCATAAATTAATTAAGCAGTAGTAATGTCACAACGTGAAGGTTGGAAAAAATGTATTGTCATGATCATAAGGAGACAAAAAGGAAAAACACAGAGATAAAAAATGAAGTTACCACCAATTAATTAGAAGGATAATTAGGATCATTAAAAAAACCAAAAACTAGCCCTTGAAACTAGAGGAGTAATTTGGGAGTCTAATTATTCGTAGGGAAGGTGTTAGGCACCCTACAACGTCCATCCCTAAGGACGGTAATCCTAGATCACTTGTACTTTAATTTTATTCTAATTTTAATTACCCCATTTTGTTAATACGATAACAAATATGAAAGATGAGAACTAGACCTGCCTTACTGGGTAAGTACCTACGTACCCTAAGAGGGATCAAGGTCCACATAGTTCAAGAAAATTAGTTACAGTTTTGGCTAGGAAGGATATATGATCGCGTTCCCAAGGATGACAGGGCATTAAGGGAGAATGAACCTCCACCTATAGCTTAGGAAAAAAATGAGACTTTAAGGGAAGATGAACTTCCACATAAGCCCAACAAAATAGGAGACTAATTCTCCACATAATGTTTAGAGGAAATGAGACAATAAGGGAAAATGAATTTTCACATAAAGCTAGACAAAATAGGAGAACAATTATTCATATAATGTTTGGAGGAATTAGGAAAATTAAGACTCTAGGGGAAGAAGAACTTCCACTTAAAGCCTAGGGGAATCGACAATGTGGAGGTACCGAGTCCTCACCCAAAGCCAAGAAAATAGGATAATGTGGAGGCACTAAGTCCTCAACCAAAACCTAAGGAAATTGAAAATGTGGAGGCACCAAGTCTTCACCCAAAGCCAAGAAAATAGGACAATGTGGAGGCACTTAAGTCCTCACCCAAAACATAAGGAAATTGACAATGTGAAGGCACCAAGTCCTCACCCAAAGCTATGAAATTGAAAGAAGTATTTAGAAATGCTATAATTTCAATAATACTTTTTAATTCTAAATTACTTGTCCAAGTAGGCCATTGGAACCTTTGATTTAAATCACCAAAAGAAATTTAATCAAAGAGGGCCCTTGGAACCCAAATAATGGACTAAAATGTTTTGATTTAATGGGCTCTTGAAACCCAATTCTAAAAATCAACTTTGGTTTAATGGGCCCTTGAAACCCATTTATTTAAAAATAAATTTTCAAATGAAAAGAAATTCAAAATATTCACATAAAAAAAATTAATTTAATTTATTTCAAAAAAAAATTTTGAAATTGATTTTAATTTTATTTAGACTATTTTCCTTAACCCAAAATCAAGGTGCATTGGACACCTTCAATTATTAAGAACTAAAATAAGTTAAAACAAATAAAAACAAAATAAAATAATAAAAATAAAAGGGGATGGCTTATGCCTTACACATTGGGAAGGGAAGTACATAAACAAAATCAAAATATTACAACCCACGTAAATTTAAACAACCCAATTAAAAATAAAATAAAATAACTAAAAGAAACAAAATTATAGAAATAAAATAATGAAAAATATGTTCTAAACGAAATAAATGATAAAACTCGCCAAATATCCCACAAAACTAGTCAACAAAAAAACAAGAAAAATGCTCTTCATTTCAAATGATTATGGAAAATAAACCCCAAAGTTTTCATTCCAGAACATACCTTTAAACATATGCATTTTTAAAATAATGAAATGAAATAAAGCATGCTGATAACATTTTCAAGAGAAACCTATTTCCATTTCAAAAAGAAAGCATGGCCAAATCAGAAAACCCCCACGTAGTAGATAATCATGTTCTCATTGAAAAGAGAAAATAGACATGTTCTAGTTAACATAAGCATAGCACGATTGATTTGCCTTATTCTGAACCCACTTGAAGTGGTAGATTAAAATAAATTCCAACAGCAACCACAAAAAATAATAGAAAACAGTGAGCAATGGAGGAAGAAATTACCTTCCTTGAAGAGTTACAGACACCCAAGCTCACCCTACTTTACTCAAGAACTCCAATGGCAGAAAGATGAATGCAGCACCACCTCCAAGATTTCTAAAAGAAATGTGATATCCCTCCTCTTTTCAAGAGCCTCCATTACACCCCTCCCCCTCATTTCATTAGCCACCTACCTTCCCTTTTATAGCCAATCGAAAATACCCCATTTTAAAAATAAAAAATGGTGTGAGGTATGAGCATGAAGGGGGCGAGAGGCATCGTGTGTGTTGGCAAGAGAAAATGGCGTGAGGTAGCAAGTGGGTGTGTATGCGTGAAGGGAGCTGCTAGAGTGTGAAAAGCAACGTGAGGAAGTGGAGCAGGAGAAAAAGTGGAATGGGAAGAAAGAAGAGAGAAATGGTAGACGTGGGGGACGAGGCCATGAAGTGTAGAAAAGGGATGTGAGGTTGCTGGAGTTAAAAGGAAACGGTAAAGTTAGATAGGTTAAATGAGAAACGAAAAGAAAGAAAAATAGGAAAAATGGGGGAAGGTGGCGTTAGGAGTAAGGAAAGAAAAACGAGAGGGGTAAGAGAGACATGTGGCATTAGTAGAGAGACAGAAAAATGAGGGATATGGTGGTGGGGCCTAAATTTTTTTTTTTACTTTTTGACTTTTATTATTTTTTCTTGTATTTTATATTATTTTTTATTGTATTTCAATTTTTGCTTTTTCATAAAAAAAAATTTCTTTTGTATTTATTTAATTTTTATATTTTTTAAGTATTTTAAAAATTACCTGAACAAAATCAGGTGTTTATAAATAAAGTTGAGGGGGTCCAGGGTAAGGAATTAATGTTGCTAATGATTGTATATTGTTGGCGTAGAGTAAAGACAAAGCAATAAAACCAATCACAATTTAGTTGTGTGTTGGGGTGTACTTGTGCAAATAATTAGGTAGCTAGGTCTTGAAGTAAACTTATTATTTAGTCTACACATACGTCTTTGATATTTAATAATTAGTAAAGTAATGAGCAATGAGAACTGTGATAGTGTCCTTTGCCGTATTCTAAGAGTTATTTTGTTTTGTAATGTTGGTGGGAACTGGGAACTACGGCTTCGGTTGTGCGAGAGGTAAACTATATATATAGGAATGATGTGAAAAGGGAGATGAATGGAATGGGGATACATAGGTTGGACATGGTGATTGTGGCCACCACATCCACCAGCCCTTCAAATAAGGAATGCTGTTCAACTTTATATATAAACCTCATCACTCACCACATACTAACTAATTAAAGACAGTTAATTAATTACTATGCAGTAAACTTGAGTCCATCTAGATGAAGAGGCTCGCAATTTGACATTAAATTATTTGGGGTGGATGGATTGGGATCCAAGATCCATGTGAGGATAATGATGAACAAAATTTTAGGAGGCTACCCGGCCCTTTCTGTTGCTTCCTTCTTATATTTTGGCTTGGAAGTGGCGGCTTTGGTCCCCTAACTATCACTTACTTTTCACCTTATTTAAGCCTTTTTTTCTGCCCTTGATTATTATCAACTATCATCCCAATAACCCAACTTCAATTTCTTACCTTTCTTTTTTGGTCGCTTTCCAAGTGAAGTGAAAACAACAAACTACTGGATAAAAAATCCTCATGGTCATTGGTTGGCACATTCAATTGCGACTAGACAGCAGGTGGGCAAGTTATAGCTCACTGGTGGTAGTCAAGAAAGATTCCATGTGACAACAGTGTGATTAGTCAGTGAACAAGATTAGCGTTTGTTTTAATTTAATCGAGATGGTGGCTACTAACGTTACAAAATATAGTTATAAAGAAGTGATTTCCAGAGGGCCATGAATTTGGTAATTAAGCTTTAAAAAAATGCTAAGTGGATTGAAGTGACACATAGGATCAAATATATGAATCCGATATCAAGAGTTTCACACACGAGAGAAAAGGATATCCTCAATCATATTCATGCACACCAATTTGACTGATTCTTAAAATCTCTAGGGCCCTAGTGCCCTTTATTTATTTCTTTTAATTTACACCCTGCCTTGTCAAATGTCTAAAATATGGAGTTTAATATTTGCATACCTACAACCAATAAGAAAACATAATTAGTTGTTGAACCACAAATTTATTATTAGCCTATACTTGATAAATCCTGTTATTCTCACAGAGATCATATCAATATTTTATTAGGAACCCAACCAGACTTGACAATTGTGAAATTGATACGCAAATAGACTTGGTAGAATCCGTATATATATGGCATGGGTGTGATATACTAAATACAAATTAAGTAGGAGATAGAGAGAAAGCAATTATATGTGTTTCTATTCGCAAGTTAGAAACAATTTTTTTGCAAAATTAATCTTACAGTAATTGAGACACTCTACTAGTCATTACCTTCAAAAAGGTACCCCATCAGCAATTGAGACCTCTAAGGACCAAAGCAAAAGCACTTTTGTCAGTTGGAACATTGGAAAATTGAGATTTTTCGTTTTTTTTTAATTATAGTATTCTGTTTAGTTATTTTAACATGAGATGTATATTTCTTGGTTTGGAAAACGTTGCTGAGTACGTTGTGTTTTGACTTATTGTGGAAATAAATACATTTAAAATTAAATTTATTATCTTTAGTCTTTAATTTTTTGCATGATAAAATAGATATTGTAATATGAATTTATTTTATTTTCAATAATTTCATAATATTAATTGAACATGTGTTATTTTAATCACTTTCTAATATATAATCACTAGGAGGATCTTCATCGGTATCTCTATCACTGGTATTATAATCCTCTTCTTCATCTTCTCTGCCAACTGCTTCTATATCATCATCAATTTCAATTACAAAATCCTCATTTCCTAGTATGTCCACTTCCTTATAAGTAGGTGCAACTGTGTCATCTCTCAAATTACATGTAACAACCCCGCTTGCTAGGAGTTAGTTATGGGACATCAATTGTGACCAAATTACGAATTAACTTCGAAGAGTGATGAGATTTGTCTTGGAAAGGGGCATATAGGGCATCAATTGTGTGCCTAGCCTTAGTTTTAATTACATGTAACCAACCCCGCTTGCTAGGAGTTTTCCCAGGATAATGTGCAAAATAAACTTGCTCCGCTTGTTGAGCAAAGATAAAATGGACATCTCTCTTATATGTGGACCTTGAATTGACCTCTACAAATCCGTGTTTCAGATAACTCTTTATCCCCCGATTGGAATGATCAAACCATTTGCATTTAAAGAATATTAACCACGTACCAAGCATATCGGAATATTTTACCTCAATAATTTCCTTCAAAATGCCATGGTATAATGACTCGGCTTTATCATAACCAAATTCCTTAAGACAAACTCCAATGTTGTTAGTTTTTCACCCATGAGACCATGCTTTTGTATAGAACTTATATACGTTTATATTCACTCAGTCCCATGTGTTCAACTTTCTTGTGGGGCCCCAAGCCAAACATCTTAAAAGATCGTCATCAGTCTCATTTGCAGGGTTTAACACCTAAGTATATTTTACAGTTAATCACTTTATAAGAATAAATAATAATACATAATATATCAAAAGATTGTTAAAGTAACTTACAAAATTCTTGAACAATTGAAGATATCCATTAGAAATGTGTTTGTCAATCTCATCACTGTGTAGGTCAACATATTTTGAGGATAACAACTTAATGTACATGCTGCATCAAGAGAAAATGTTGTTAATATGTAAGGATTTATTAATCAATATTTGAAACGACAAAACTATGAAGCTAGAACTTACTTTTGATAAGATTTAATTCTAGATAATTTAGCAACACATAAAGTGTTGCAGATGATAGGTCCTCATAAGTTAGATAATGTTTAATGTTGGTTTTATGAAGGAAAGATGGATAGTTGAAGATTGAAAGAAGTTGACTAGTAAAACTTTTCCCACAATTATCATTCCGAGGCACTCTTCTGGTTCGTGAATGGATGAGTCTCTAAGTAGTACGAACAAAAAGTTGAAACCTCTTCAAGAATATATGCCTTGCATATAGAACCTTCCATATGAGCTTTATTTTTGACATTTTGCTTTAACATATACAAGAACTTTTCAAAATGGTACATCCATCTATAGTGCACAGGTTCATTCGCTAATGCTTCTTCAACTGAGTGAACAAGTAAATGTTCCATAACAAAAAAAAGTAGGGAAAAATCTTCTCAAGTTTGCACAGGATGACAGGAATGTTCCTTTTCATGACCTATAAGTCAGCTTTGTGCAAAGTAGGAGAGCAAAGATCTCAAAAAAATTGACTCAACTCCATAAGAAGTTCCTAAATCGCAGAAGGCAACCCAGTAAAGCTATTGGTAGGAACCTCCCTATAAACACATGACAGTAATGACTCTTCATGTGCATCAAAGTCAATGCATCTCCCTAAGTTGGATGCATATCCATCAGGAAGCTTTAGACTCTGCACTCACTCATAAACGACTTTCTTTTACTCTACTGTCGGTTTGTAAAGTGCCTTCAGTTTCGTACATCTACCGTTGCCTAATTCTTGCAACTCCAAACTTAGACGCTTACAAAGCTTGGCTAAATCAATTATTGCCTTCATATTGTCATTGGTTTTATCTTTGACATCCATCACTATGTTGAACACATTCACAAACACATTAGCCACTGTGTGCATCACATCTATGTTGTGTGAGATTTTATAAAGCATGCCAGTAAAGTAAATCCTAAAAAATGATGCGTCCAATTGAGGATTTGACCATAACCACTAGAAACCCCCCACTTTCTGTTTGCTTGTCCCAAAACCTACACATAGAGTTCATCTCCATAATAATGCCTCAGTGGGATGCCTCTCTCAGTTTTATTCTTCAAGAAGTTGTTCTTATTTTGGTGGAAGGAATGCTCCAAGGGCAAGAATTGTCTATGGCAATCAAAATAACAAATCTTCCATCCATGCTTAAGATAAAATGTCATCAAATTACCCATGCAAATTGGGCAACCTAGCCTACCAGAGGCTTGCCTACTCAATAGCATTACATATGCAAGAAAATAATTGATGGTCCACAAAGGAGCAGCTCACATGAAGAAGTTATGTTCCAATGAAATGTCATACGTATTCACTCCCTCATGCCAAAGCTACTAAAGTTCGTCAATTAGAGGGTGCAAGAACATGCCAATTTTACCTTTTGGATTATATGGACTAGAAATAATCACTGTTAAGAACATGTACTCCCTTTGCATACATATGGCAGGCAGAAGATTATAAGGAATAATGATGATAGGCCAAGAAGAATACGTCTTGGTGTTCATTCCAAATGGACTGAAGCCATATGCACATAGATCCAACTTAACATTCCTTGCATCATAAGCAAAATTCAAGTAAACCTCATCAAAATGCTTCCATGTTTCTCTATTGATGGATGTGACAACACATCTAACTCGCGTGAGTGTTCCCGATATCATCTCATTTCACTCGCAGATGCATTAGATGAAAAAAGTCTTTGCAGTCTAGGAATGAGGGGTAAATACCGCATCTGTTTGTTTGGAATATCCCTAACTTTGCTTTTACCAACTTGTGACTGTCTGAACTGTGCTACACCATAAGATCAGTATTGCCTAGCATTTTCATCATCAGTATAATACAACATGCACCCTTGTAGACAATTGTCAATCTTCTTATACCTACAACCAATTTCTTGATAAGGTATAGATTTGTAGGCATTCGATAACCACTTAGCAATATCTCACTTATCAATGTGATAAGCTTATGCATACATGCCTCTGCAATGTTATAATCTGACTTAATGCTCAACAATCTAATAGTCGTTGAAAGCACTAAGTGTGTCTCACATCCATCCCGTAATGGAGACTGTGCGGCGATCAACATATCATAAAACTTGGTTGACTCTTGATTAGGATCCTCCTTTGCTCTTTGGTACTCCCTTTTAAAAGGTGGCCCAGCAGCATCCATAACCATTTGCTTGTATGATTGGAAATATTGGGTCTGAAGCTCAATTGGTGTGGGCAACAATGCCAAACCTCTCTATAATATACCCAATAATCGTAATTCTCCACAAAACCTTTCTTATATAGATGCACCCTTATATCATTTAGTGTTTGATACTTTTGGCATTTACATTTAGCACATGGGCATTTAAACTTCCCTTTGTCAACACAAACATTAAGTGCAAAAATAAATTGAATAAATTCCTCAACACCCATGTAAAACTCATTTGTAATACTTCTATTGTTTAGTAAAAGTCTATTCTTCATCCAACGATGATGCTCAGGGATCTCCATATCCCTTCAATATTCAACAATAATTATAAATCCATTACATAACATATGTGCATCAAAATAGTCAAAAATAATTATACAAATCACTAACTTCCATCATACAACAAACGCCCCAAAAAACTTTTTCGAAGTGTAAACAATATCATACATAATTTAATTTATTAAATTAACCTATACACCATAAAATTGAAATTTATCCAAAATAATTCCAAAAAGTGGGAGAAAATATCCAAACACTATACATCGATCATACAACATAAGCCCCAAAGAAATTTCAATAGCAAAAATCTACATATACTCCAATTTGAACATTTCAATTCAGATTTCAACATAATTATCCCACATCAAACTAAACCATAAACAAACTCCATATACTATCAAATAGTTATCCACAACATCATATACTTAAATAAAACTAAAAAACAACCAAAGACTAACACAAAAATCACATATTAAAAAAGAAAATTCAAAGGTAGAAAAAAGGAAAAATTTTGGCTAACCTTAAATCCAAATCTTCGAATGGAGAAAGGAGAAGGACTAAACACCAATTTACCCTGCTAGAAAATGCCCCAAAAGTAGCCAAAGAATCGATTTGGACAGTCAAACCAGAGAAAATGCATTTGGGAGAAGAGAAAACATAAGAAACTTAAATGGGAGGAGAGAGAGGAGATGATGTTATATTTTCATATGTCTCATGAATTTTCTAATGGAATACATCCATGAAACGGTTCTATCAAACACCTTCTGTTAAAAATACTCCAGAAATGGTGTGTTTCATTAATTCTGGTATTTCTGATGGATGGTTATCCATCAAATTGTCTCACGGTCGTATTCCGTCAGAAAATCCATGAAAATATCTCCATGCCACTTTCCTGCCTTCTTTACGTGTTATTTCTAATAGTCCTTCTAATGAATGTTTCTGACGAACATAACGTGTGTCAAAAATTTATTGTAATTTAATAACTAGAGAGATACGTGAGAATTTCCATCAAATATGCTCACTGATTTTTTTCATCATAAATCCCATGCTTTCTTGTAGTGTCTTAATGAAAATCTTGAAGAGGAATTTTATAAGCACCAACCAGAAGTTTCATGGTTGAAGGAAAAGGTGAAATTGTGTGTAAACTTAAAAACTCAATATATGGGCTTAAACAAGCTTCCAGACAATGGTATATCAATTTCAACAATACATGTAGGTTGGTTTATAGCAAGACAAAGAAATGAATTAGGCTAGCCATTCATGCCAAACTCCCTAGGTAAAGCATTAGCAAAAGGCCTAATTGCCCAAGTGACTTAGGAAAAGACTGGATTCTTAACTCTAAGTAGTTGTTTACCAAGTTGGCATGGCCACGATAACCATGAAAAGGACAATACCATCAACCCAAGCTCTGAATATGAGCAAGTGGTTATGGGAATATCTTGGTAAGTCAACCAATTCTAGCCACTATATGGGTTAGGTTGTCAACCTATAGCAAATAGCCAAAAGATACATTAAGCCAATTTTCTAAAAGGATATTAATCCACTACGTTGTTGACCTAATAGGCTAACTACAATCAAGGAAGCTCTATGAAGTTAGGAATATCGACCACATTATAGTCCCAGGCTTAAGAAATATGGCCAAATAAAAGAGGATGCTATATAGATTAGTAAGGCCAGGTCTAAAGAATAGTTGCTCATCATTAACAACAAGGGACTATGGAAAAACATAATTTTCATCACCAACAACTTCTCATTGAAGGTTTACACTAACGTCAACCAAGAACCTCCTCACCAATGGTGAGCCTAACTATATAGCGCTAAGTAGGAACCTCCTCAACCATAATTGCTCTCTAACGCTAACCAGGAACCAACTCACTTATATCGAGCATCATCTATTCAACATTAAATTGAAGCCTTCTCAGCTAATGGCATATATTGTCTATTTAACACCAAACGAGAACCAACTCAAATGTAGGCGTGCTCTATTGCCAACTAGGAACCAACTGACTCAAGAGCGTTTCTTATAACGCTAGCCAATAACTAACTCAACAATAGCATGCATATTATATTCACCAAAAAATGGGAATTTACTCATCAAGGTAGTGTTTTAAATAAAGTCAAATGAGAAACTTCTCAATTTTAGGCATTTCCTAAGATTGTCAAGTCTTCTTATGTATTTTCATGATTTTTAGTGTTCACACTTTTCTTATTTCTCATACGTATTGGTGTTCATTCTTAGACTACAGTATTCCATAGTATCCCCCTTACCTTCTTCTTTATTTACATATAATATGTTATGAAAAGTGAAGTATTTCAAAAGTCCCACAATGCTTAGATATAGACTTGTTATTAGGTAATTCAAAATAATTTTGTTTTGCACTAACTAGAGGCGCCGAATAATCCTTTGAGGAAAATGTTATATACGCCTCAAACAATTTTCATTTCTCCATAGTTTACCAACAATCTCAAAGGATTATTTGCTATGGAGCTCGCGAACAATAACTCTCCTGCTACTATTGGGTCGTCTGCTGCTATTGTTCATGCTCCTTATGCCAATGCTTCCATGCAGCCATACTTGCATCCCTACACTATGTTAAGCCGTTCCCTGACATCTCTTTATGACAATAATTTTAAGAGGTGGCAAGAAAGGGTGTTCTCCATCCTAAATGTTCATGTAGTTGTATTTGTATTAATGGACGCTAAGCCAGAAGCAAGAATTGTCGACTCAAAGAAACTAGATCACTGCACACAAGCAAATAAGGTTTAGAGGCATACAATTATAAGTACTCTTTCTAACAAATTATTTTATGTCTATTGTCCTTACAAGGAAGCAAAAAAGATTTAGGACTTTATGATCACCAAATACATCACTAAAGAAGTTAGCAAGCAAAAATTTGCAAAAGGGAAATTTTATAAGTGGTAAATGACCAATGACAAGGAAGTTAAAACACAAATTAATGAATATCACAAGTTGCTAGGGAACCTGAAAGAAAAACACATCAACCTACAAGAAGAATTCATGGCTGGTCTATTAATTAAAAAACTACCTAAATCCTAGAATGACTACAAGCAACAATTGAAACACAAGAACAAATAGCTATTGTTGGAGGACTTAATTGTGCCCATCATAATTGAAGACACCAACCGAACGAAGATCAAAGCAACTAAAGCAAAGGAGATGGCATCAAAGGAAAATTTGATACAAGGCAACTTAAGTTCCCACAACAAAAACAAAAGGTATGCCAATAAAAATAATTATGGAAATAAACATGGTTACCTGTCCAAAGTAAATAACCCCAATTTTAAGAAGAAAGGCTTTTGCTTTGTTTGTGAAAGCCAGGTCATCATGCTCCTCAATGTAGAAAAATAGTGAGAAATAATAATCATGCTAAACCTAAGGCAAACTTGGTTGAAGCAGATGATGATGTAATTGTTGAGGTTATTTCTCAAGCTAATATTGTGGCTAATGAGAAATAATGGGTGGCAGATTCTGGTGCTACTAGGCACATTTGTGTAAATAAAAATGCTTTCGCCACCTACACTCTGTTTGAAGAAGGATATGAAAATATTTATCTTGAAGACTCAAGAACTGTACCAATTCTTGGCAAAGGCAAAATTCTTCTCAACTCACATTTGGTAAGACCTTGGCATTAGGCGATGTTCTTCTTGTACCCACTATAAGAGCTAATCTTGTTTATGTAACCTTGTTGGGAAAAGTTAGGGTGAAAGTGTCATTTGAGTTTGCAAAATTGTCATGACTAAGAATAATGTATTTGTGGGAAAAGACTATTGTAATCAAAGACTTTTGTATTTAATGTTTCTTAAATTATTAATAAGAATGATGAATCTCCTACTTATTTGCTTGATTCTATTGATTTGTGGCATGCTAGATTAGGCCATGCTAATGTTGGATCTAGTTGTTACCCTAGGTGTTTACGATACAAGCATGGGTTTTAAAAATTTTAAAACTTTTAAGCTTGCAAACAGGCAGAAACAAAACACATAGGTAAATAATTCACAGCTAGAAAGAGAAGTAAAATAGATAGGAATTTTACATACCTCTTGTATTTACTTTAATCTTGTAATATACTTCTCAATCAAGCACACTGACCGCCTATTCTTTGGGAAGCACCAATCCAAGGAACCTATGGAGAATAGGCTTAGTGATTGGAATAAACAAAATATGAAAGAAAATAATTGATAGCTCTCAAAGTAAATTAGAAAGTCTTCCCCTTTGTTCCTCTTAGTATGGCGTGAAGAACTCTATAGTGGCACACTAAAGAATTCACTTTTTCTCTTTTTCAAATATTTACTTGTACGGCCACAAGAGGGAGAAGTTGCATATATATAGTATACTAACCCTAGGTCATGTGAGAGCATTTTAGTGTAATTCAAAAGTTCAATCCCTAACTATTAGGGATTTACATGCCTACTAATACAAAATATTATATAATCAAATTATCTAATAATTTATCAATTAATAATCATATTATAAATTTTGATAATAACATATTTTATTTAACAATTAACTAAAACATGTGTGACTTTCTAATTGATCATGCTTGAATTAAAAATTCAAATAAATGAATT
>JASKGM010012489.1:0-35982 GCA_034509205.1 Ceratonia siliqua
CCCCTCCATAAACTAGCATTGAAGGGAAATTGGAATGATGCTAGACCTAGGATAGTGACAGACATGATGTCGAAGACAGCCATAACAAAAGGTTGGCAAACGGCCCTGCATGTTGCTGCAGGAGCAAATCGTGTTGATTTTGTAGAGCAGCTGGTTGATCAAATGACAAGGGAGGACTTGGAATTACAAGATTATAACCAGAACACGGCCTTTTTCCTTGCTGCTGGAGTTGGGAACCCACGTCTTACAGAGATAATGATAAAAAAAAACAATTCATTGCCAAAAATTAAGGGTAAAAATGGAGTGACTCCTCTTCACTTCGCTGTCTTACAAGGAAGAAGTGAAATGGCAAGGTTTCTATATAACCAAACCACAACTACTCAAATATTCCAAGAACGAGATTGGGTTATACTATTTCTCACTTCCATCAACGCTGGTATGTATGGTAAGTACTACATTTTCCCCATGCACTGCCTCTAAAGCAATATGAATGAGATAGAGATCAGTAATTTTCACATTTTCAATTAGACAAAAAAAAAAATCCTTTCCTTTAAATGTGTAATAAATACAAGGACATTTTAGTTATTTTATTTAAAGAACAATAAATGTTGGGATTTTTGTTTTGATAATAAAAATATTAAAAATGTCTCTTTATTTATTATGTCATTCAAATAAAATGACTAAAATACTCATGCATTTATTATGTCTTATAAAAGTAGTGATTTTTTTTATCTAATTAAAAATATAAAGATTACTAACCTCTACAACATAAAAAGGGTGTTAGCAATGAATATATAATATTAATGCTCTTTTCAACATTTGCATTTTTAGTAAATTGAAATTATGTTTTGCAGATTTAGCCCTGCACATGTTAGACAACCAGAGAAATCTAGCTTTGGTTCGGGATGATAATGGGAACACAGGTTTACATCTCTTGGCTCGAAAGCAGCCCATGATATTTTGTAAGTCCCTTATAATCACTACCATCAAAAAAATTTAATAAAGAACATGACGACATTTAATAGGTCTAGCATCTCATAGATTCCCAAGCTCTATCCCATTGAAGAAAAATGAATCCACGACAGAAGATCTTATAGGAATTTATGCAAACTTATTATGGGAATTTAACCCATTGACTATAACTTATTTTTCAAACACTTCCATTAGCAAATTAGGTTATATGGGTAAATTGTTATAACTTTGTTACCCATTTTATAAGGGCCGTGGAAAATTTTTAATTTGCTCTTCAAAAGATTTTTTTAATTTGATCTCCCAATGTGTATTTTGTTAGAAAAATAATCCTGCCATAAAGTTACATTAGTGGTTAAGTATGTATTAAGTTACGTCAACGTGTCTATTAATGATATGACCATTTTACTAATGGAGTACACATTGAAGAAGAAAACTAAGAGGAAAAAAAAAATTGATGGCTAAATTGAGAATATAAAAAAAAATGGAAGACCAAAACAATAATTAAATTTATATTCTTAAAGTTTTGTATTTCTTCAACCATTCCTTTTCCTCACATATAAGCATGTTCAATTTCTGTTATTTTGTATGTCATATATAATCAAATTATGTTATTTCAGTTACGAAGCAAACTCAAGCCCTTCAACTTGTTCGTCTTCTCTGGAGAACAATCCTCACTAGCGTAGATTCAGAGTCAGAAATACATCAAATCATAAGAAACCCTTCACCTTTAATATTGGATGCTGCAACAGTTGGAAATTTTGGGTTTCTGGCTGAGCTTATAAGTATTTATCCTGATTTGATATGGGAAAGGGACATCGAAAATCGGACTATAATTCATATTGCAGTCTTGTATCGGCATGCTAGAATCTTCAATCTAATACATGAAATGGGCTCAATCAAGGATCACATAGTAGATTTAATGGATGATGATAAGAATAATTTATTGCATTTGGCTGCAAGATTAGCACCATTGGATCAACTAAACAAGGTTTCTGGAGCAGCTTTTCAATTGATGCTTGAGTTATTATGGTTTCAGGTATTTCCTCCTCTTAACCCAAGCATAGATATAGTCCATGTACGTTATCATAGTTTCTGTTATATTTTCATGTAAAATTTTTTATTAATATCCTTCACTTCCAAATCACTATGAGCCTACATTTTATCTTGAAGAATCATTAGTGGTTTTTGGAGAAGAAAATATATGTATTAAAGCGAGTTATATGTATATATGTAAATGACATCCATATCCTTTGACATGGCAGGAGGTAAAAAAAGTAATGTTGCCATTAGACATAGAAGCGAGAAACTCCAAAGGCATAACGCCTAGCGAATATTTCACTATTGAGCATGAAGATTTACTGCAAAAAGCAGAGGATTGGATGAAGGGAACAGCTAAATCATGCATGCTTGTTTCCACCGTTATTGCTACTGGAGTTTTTTCCGTGGCATTCAGCTTACCTGGTGGTAATGATAACCATGGAAGTCCTAACTATAGGGAGAAACCAATATTTCAAGTATTTATTATATCAGATGCAACTGCATTTATTTCATCTGCAACGTCAACTCTAGTTTTTTTGTCTATTCTTTTCTCACGTTATGCAGAGTATGACTTTTACAAGTCGTTGCCCTTGAAATTGATATTTGGCCTCATAGCCCTGTTCATCTCCATAACGAGTATGATGGTAGCATTTAGCAGTGCTTTGTTCATAACATTTTACGATGGTTTAAAATGGATTCCTGGCTCGGTTTCAGTACTTGCATTTCTACTTATACTCTTATTTGGGATTTTGCAAATTTCACTTTGGAATGATATCCTATATTCGACCTACTATTGTAGGTCTCTTTTTCGTCCAAATGAAGCATATGCTTTGCTAGAGAAGTAGAGGCATGTAAATGATGGATCTGTACTTAGCAGTCAGCACTGTGGAAACTTACAAGTTGTAAATAGTTGATTTTCCATTTTTAAATGTATTTATAAACTCTCTAAGTTCTTATTGTTGGTGTTGTACATGTACTGAAATAAAACCATTAAGTTAGAACATAAAGCTTGTAAAATTTACTGTTTTGTGATTGAAGAAAAGAATTATGGGAAAGAAAGTGGAGCTGATATATACTAGGAACCATGAAAAGACTAGTTGAGATTAATTTTAATAACGACAGTAGTTTCTTTTTTTTTCTTTTTATAACGACAGTGTTTGCAAAGCTAAGACACAGAGAGTATAGACACAGAAGAAAGAGAATGTATAGGCAGCAATAGGAAGAGAAATGATTCTTACTTATTTACTCCGCAAGTACAAAGGCTTGTTTATAAAGACATTAGTTTACAATCTACAACTGAAACATAACTGTAAACTACAACTGAAACATAACTAAACTACAATTGAAACATAACTTAAACTACAATTGAAACATAACTATAAACTGAAACATAACTGACTAACTGATACTTTAAATGTCTCAGAGAGTAAGAAATGAGTCTCTTACACCAAGAATATTATATAAATGTTTCTTCAACATATTGCACAATGATACTTCACTCCATTTTTTCTCAAAAATGATGAATTAGGTTAGAATACTAATAAAGTGTTTTAATTAATTATGATTTGCTTGAATTTTTCAATAGATAAGAAATTATACTGTAGGAATAAATAAGGGCAGAGGTCGGAGACAGCGTTGGCCACGGTCTCACCGCTTGTGAAAGCGTAGCTAACCACGTGGCGAAGTGGGAGCACAACCATTTCTTCTATCACAGCAATTATGAAAGAAACCATGTTCACAATTATAACTGAGAATGACGCTGCTTTCAGATTCCTAGAACCAAGTTCATTATATATTGTCACTATAAAAAAGCAGTTTTGGTACTTTTTTAAAAGTTAAATATTTTGATTTGAAAAAAGTACTTGCAGTAAAAGAGAGTTTTTTTTTGAAAAAAATTATCCTTGGTCAAATTTCAAAATTATCATTTATCCAATACTTGATTATTTTAAAGTTATAAATTCTAAAATTTTATAATCTAAATCTTTTAATAAAAATTAACTAAATAATATAATTAGAAATTTAAATTTAATTTAAAAATTTTAATTTTCAAAATTTTTAATAAGTGATTTTTTATCCAAACACAATACAGAAGAAATGGTTTTGTATGTCACTTTTAATAATTTTATCAAAACAAAACATTTTTATATTTCTGCATCCAAGTGACTTTTATGGTTAAAAATAGTTTTATATTACTACATCTAAATACAAAATAATTACTTTTTTTAGTAAAATACTTATACTTGAAACACTTATTTAAAAACATGAACTCGTCCAAATTGATCCTAAATATCTTAGGAAGCAGCCAACAAATACATATAGCACTGTCAATTCGACTTCGGGTCTCAAGAAAAATGGACCAGGCTCGGGCCAGTCTGACTTTTATCATATATATATATTTGAATGCCCTAATCCAACCCTATAGGATTTTAGGGCATAAAAGAGTTTAATTAAAAAAATTAACAAAAATTATAAAATACATAAAAATTAACCATAAAAATCAGCAAAAACATATTCTAAATTATTCAAAATAAGTATATATCAACAAAAACATATTATCCATAATAAGCAACAATTACATATTAAAAAAATAATAATATCATAAAATTATTCTAACTTGACATTATAAATTACAACATATATCAAGCATAATCTTTAACAATAATATTTAAATATATTTTAGATGTTGCACCCATTTGGTCTTTTAAATTATCATCATCTTCATATATCATTAAAAAAGAAAATAATTATTAATAAAATATAAGAATTTTAAAAAAAATAAATAATACAAACAAACATTAAAATAATTCAATAAATATTATCATTAGAAGAAAACACTAACAATCAATTGCGAGTATAAATAAGAGTTTCAACATTTTGAGGAAAAAGACAATTTTTATACTTGGTAAGAATATGAGAACCAATACTAAAAGCTAATTTAGAGGCTATTGTGGTAATTAGAATGTTTAAAATATCACAAGTCATCATTGAAAGATAATGAAATATATGTCAATGATATTTCTAATATTGTAACCATCCATATGATATTTAAGACAAAAAAAATTGAAAATAAAAATTGCTAAAAAAATTAAAATTAGAGGATTAAGTTCGAATAGGCCCGTCCTTAAAGGATTGAAACTTGTAAATTAAGGTACTAATCCTATAAAAATAAGTTAATCTGTCAAGTTGAGCTTAAAATTGAGAATATTAAATACATACAGAGGCAAAACTGAAAAGTCTAGATAATGTAATATTATTTATTTTATATATTAATTATACTTTTTTTTGGCAAATTGTGAAAGGTATAGTCTATACCACGTGCTTCCTTTCTCGATCTAAAATTTTAAAAAATCAAAAAGTTAATTGTCGTGAACTAAAAAGTTTCGTAGCATGTTCTTAAAGAAGATTCTCTTAGTTTTGTGTGTTTGGATAAAATAATTTTTGTAGATTTGATTATTAATTCTTAATAAATAAGTTACTAAAAATTTTATATATACAATATTAATTAACATTTTTTTAGTAAGTCTTATATATATATATATATATATATATATATATATATATATGCCATTAACATTTATTAGCTTAGTCGTCTATCAATACTTCATATACTAAATTTATACAAAAATTTGCACTTGATTGTGTATTTTTTTTATTCCTATACAATTTATTTATTAATTTAACAGTTTAAATTTATATTTCAATAAAAATATTTTTGTCAAACTAAATACATATATTAATATATAAACAAAGCAACTAATATAGTTATTCATAATTATTATAAAAGTTGGGTATGTAACAATATTCAAAATTTGAATAATGATATGTATGAGAGATTAAAGTGTAAGACTATCTATACTAAGACGAAGTTATCCATACAATTTATATAAGTGCACACATACAAATATTTTAGCATTCCTTTTTATCAAATTTAATTGTTCAAATAACATTTTACTCCAAATGTGTCTAAATATTATATTTTCGTTAATTTTATTATCAACATATTTAATTATTTGGTAAATTACATTCATTTTCTTTAAGATATTGCACAATGATACTTCACTCTATTTTTTTTCAAAAATGAAGAATTAGGTTAGAATACTAATGAAATATTTTAGTTAATTATGATTTGCATGAATTTTTGTAATAAAAAATTCTATTGTAGGAATAAATAAATTGAATATTATATATGTCTATTTCTGCGGCCTCTATTATTTATGAGTAAAGATATTTATATACTTTTTTTTACATCATCCTTACACTTTCTCTCGCATTTATTATTTTATTATTATTTATCACCTACTATTATCATTATTTTATAATATATCAATAATTAAATTTAAGATATGAAAAAAAATAATATATAAATATAATTATTTATTATTTATATTCCACTTCCAATCTGGAAGCCTTGACAAACATTCCCTAAACATGAGGTCTTTAGGTTTAGAAAATTGGCTTGAATTGACAAAGGTATCGGGTTACAAGTCATTGATTTAATTGTGATTAAATTATAGTCGAATCAATGTGAATTAAAAAATATTTTTTAATTTATTTATTATATATAATAATTAATAATAAAATAAATAATTGAATTAAAATAAAAATAATTAATTAATAAATGCTAATATACTTAAACATTATTAAATATTTTTGTTACAATTAAAATAAGTCCACAATTAATCATGACATAATATTCAATAGCTCATACAATATCCTCAAATATAAAATAAAAAAAATAAAAATAAATGGTCAATTTTCTCAATCACAATTTTCTCAGACACATAAATGGTCAATTAATATGCTGCTATCATAATTTAATTTGAATACTTTTATAAAAGTATATGATTTTCTAAGCTTTTATATTTTTTTAAAATGTAATTTAATTGATAAATTAATTTAATAATTAAAAAAAAAACTCAACCTAAAAGGTCCTTCTCTAAATAGAATTAAACATTTGACCTTCCAAGCCTGCATGCCTCCACTGTTGTTCCAGGCATCTGCACTCCCTGGCATTCCTTTGTCAACGCTGTGTTCCCTCTGATCTTGCCGGCTACAGAGCTACCCGACGCTGATCTTGCCTCTTAACACCCAAACATATCTTTTATTCGCTGTGTACAATATGGACGCTTTTCTTTCTAGCTAAAGCTGTCCACTGTATAGTCGCTTTCAGTTTTTGGCCCATTGTAACGTGCTCTGTTTGGCTCTGTTCTTGGGACCACAAAACAGAGCACATGGGTTAGCTCATAGCTTTGTATGTATTTGTAACTCTTAATATCTTCAATATTTCGTTTGTTTCAACTTCAGTGTTCCTCACTGTAGGAAATAAAAATTATGACAATAGTTGAGAAGGGAAGACGATGCTTCCTCTCTCCATCATAGCTGAAATATTTTGGTCTGAAGTATATTTGGCTGTTCATGTATTCAAGTTAAAACGAGAAGAGATATATACATTATACATGGTTCCGGGATGGTCATTACCCGTGATTCTGCAATCCTACCATCTAAAGAAGTAGAGTACAAACATTTCCTACACAGCAGCTTTCTAATTATAAGAAAATGGAAAATGACAGAATGAAATAATTGACTGGACAGCGTTGGGACTTGGCTAACGAGCAGGACAAGCAGTCGCTGACTTGATTCCTGAGACGTGCCAGATGATAGCTGTAACGAGGTGCATGGTAGCTGTGACGGGACGTGTGACCAGATGCACAGCTGGAACTTCGCTGTTTCATGCAACTACCATGCAGCCGAGACACCGCAACTAGCTTGGCATGTAGCATTGACTTGTTCAACATCCATCACTTCCATCGAAAGGGTTTGCCTCTGTGTGTATCTATATATATATATATATATATATATATATATATATATATATATCCCTTTTCCACTCTCTCATGCACTCATCTTGGCGACAACCCCTCTTCTCTCATTCTTTACAAAAGTTCAATAACTACTACTTCTTCTTCAGAAAATCCATCACATAACTTCGATTTAAAGTCATATAATTAAAGGCGAACCCGGTTGAAGTTTCGGCCCTATTATTTATATTCCACTGCCACTTGCTACTGCCTTGGCAAACGTTCTCTAAACATTTGGGGTCTTAAGTTGAATTTGGAAAGAGTCTCCTTCAGCACACCCAAAGAAGGAAAATCTTGTAATGTTTTCTTTCCCTTTCAACTCCATTGTTGTTCTATATACTTCTGCATCTTCTTTCTCATGCAAATCTTACACATTGGTCATGTTTTCTTTGATGCCTCATTTATATGCTTCTCAATTTTAACCTCTTATTCTTCTTTTCAAACTCTCTGTAAACTTCTTTTCACGTCTTCCTTCTTTCTTTATTTAGTTATATTGAGCTAAACTTAATTACCTGATTTTTTTTGGATAACAATTAATGAACAACAATTACCTAAATTATTTGTATTATTATATATGCCTTTGGACTCTTATTGTCTTTGTCTGCTAAAATCAGCTTACAAAAAAGTGAAAAAGTGGAATTAATATTTCTCAAGTTTTCAGGGATAGTTGGATTGTATTATTAATTTCTATAGATAAAAAATTATTAGTGAATAGCTATAATTTTTTGAAAAGTTATTTGAAGTTTAAAAATTACTTATTATTTTGAAATTCCTTTAAAATTAAAAAATAAAGTAAATAAAAAGGTAGATTAAATGCATGTTTAATTGTTGTAAACTTGCCTCATAGTAGTAAACTGGTCCTCAAGATTTCTTGTTTGGTACAATCTAAAATTTTACTACGTATGCTCAGGGTTAATTATATATTTTTTTGTAAAAGACTTATTTGAATCTCATCAAAATATACATAACATATAAGTAATTATTTAATTACATGTTTTGTTAGTGATTTTTCTCTTTTAGATTACTTATATAAAGACTGATCTTTCACATTTAATTTTTTGTTACCAATTTTTAATTAATTAACTCGTTAAGGTTAAATTTATTTATACTTTGTTTTGAAAGGTAGAGCCCTTATCAATTTAGTTTTTCATGCATTAATTTATGTTTACATTTTCTTGTTTTTTCCTATTTACAAGTATAACTTAATTTTAATTTTGGGATAAATATTATTTGGTGCTGTTGGGGCACCAAATATGCCATGGGGTAACAATGATACATATATTTAGTTATGGAAGCTTTATTTTCTTCACCTCCTATCACATGAAAGAGAATGCAATGCTATTTATATATAAGGTTTAATATGATGACATGAATTAGAACTAGAAGTGATACATGTCTTTGAAAAAGGTTTTGCTATGTTACTCATGGAGTATTATAGATTTTTTTTAAATTTTTTTCTTTATAATTTTTTAAGAAACAATTTAAAAAATTAAAAAAAATAAAAGATTTTTTTTACTTTTTTTGGTTTTATTTTTGAAAACTTGTGTTTTGGAATTTTTTTATATTCTTTTAAATTTTTTCTTAAAATAAAATTATAAGAAAAAAAAAACAAAAAACTAGTATTACTACTCTATGAGTAACATATTACCCACCCTTCAAAAATCACCATGATCTATATATGTATAATATATGCAATCATTAATTAGGTAAATGATAATACACTGACAAAGGAAAACTATGACCCTACACACATGAATTACATGTGGGATTAAGAGGAAGAGATACCTCAAATCATAATAACTCAAGTATCAGTTGAAAAGTTACTCCAGAAACCAAGTTTAGTTGATCTAATGGTGCTAATTTTGCAACCATATGCAATAAATTGTTACTGTGATCATCCACAAAATTTATTATAAAATCCTTGATTGAACTTATTTCTTATATAAGGTCGAATAGTCTAACGTGGCGATTCAAGATGGCAATGTGAATTATACTTCAATTTTAACGATTTTTTTCCCATTACAAATAAGAATGAGTGCACATAAGCTCTGCTAGAAATTCAAAATTTTCATTTACTAGTACATCATCCAATAATAGAGGTGAAGGATTTCTTATTATTTAATGTTACTTTGATTATAAGTCTATTGTAGTGAGTATTATTGTCCATAGATGATTAAAAAGTTTGCAAAACTCAATTTGCTTCTTGACTAGGAAAACATAACTTGACAAGTTAATTATGTTATATAAATTAAATAATATTAATCTTTTAGATGTTAAGTAGAATAAAATAGGATATATATTAAAAAAATGAAGACATAAAAAAAATATCATCACGTTCTTAATATCTTCAACCATTTTATTCTACTTAGCATCTAACAGATAACTATTATTTAATTTATATAATGTAATTAAATTGTCAAATTATGTTTTTCCAGTTAAGAAACAAATTGAGGTATGTCAACTTTTTAATTATCCATGGACAATAATACTCACTACAGTAGAATTAGAATCAAAGTTACAAAAAATCATAAGAAATCCTCCACCTCTAGTATTGGGCTGCATAAGTAAATGAAAATTTTGAATTTCTAGCAGAGCTTATGTGCACTCATTCTTATTTGTAATGGGAAAGAGATTGCCAAAATTAGAGTATAATTCATATTGCTGTCTTGAATTGCCACGTTAGACTCTTCGACCTTATATATGAAATAGGCTCAATTAAGGATTTTATGGTAAATTTTGTGGATGATCACGGTAACAATTTACTGCATTTGGCTGCAAAATTAGTACCACTAGATCAACTAAACTTGGTTTCTGAAGTAGCTTTTTGACTAATGCTTGAGTTATTATGGTTTGAGATATCTCTTCCTCTTAACCCTATATAATTCATCTTTATATGGTCTTAGTTTTTTCTTTGTTAGTATTATTCTTTCCCTAATTAATGATTGCATACATTATATATCTATATAGATCATAGTGACTTTTGAAGCCAATTATATGTATCACTTCTAGTTCTAATTCCTGTTAAAGCTTACATATAAATGGGCATTGCATGCCCTTTCATACGACTGAGAAAATAATGCATTCATTTGACATATTAGAAGAAACCAATTATATATGTATCATTGTTACCTCCATTCCTTATTTGGTGCCTCAACAACAAATGATATGTGTCCCAAAATTAAGTTCTACTTGTAAATAAAGAAAATAGAAGAAGAAGAATTAAAAGAACATTGTTATTTCTTTGAACACAAACTACAGAAGAAAGTAATTTAGCCGTGAGCACACATATTATCTTGTAGTGGTTATGCACTTTAAATACATACATTAAGCTAGGTTATCTTGTAGTGGTTATGCACTTTAAATACATACATTAAGCTAGGTTATAGGAGTTTGAGTACTTGATCTAAACTACATTACAGGAGCAGATGACGATGCACAATTGAATGGCCTAAGTTATCGTAACAGCAACTGGAGTAGTGGTTGAAATCTCGTGCTACAGTTGCCGTATAATATGAGTTGAGATGCATTGGTTCATTGGTACGTTACGTGAATTGCCAAGCATGCACTCATGTAATAAAAAGTTTCCTGAGCAGTTGGGACTCCTTGGACTCCCATTAAGTTGATCGTATCATGGGCTCTTTCGTTACCCAGTGTTTCTTCTAACATATAGCATAGAGATTATGTGTTGTTCTAATTGTGAGAGCTTGGTGAAGATACTTCCTTATCACTCCATGATTTTGGGACGTCCTTATCTCTCCGTTTGTGGTTCCCATAATCCAGTGCTACCTGAGTAACTTAGGGAGCACCAAAAACAAAATATATAAAAATGATACTTAAGTTTCACTCGTAGATAGGAAAATTAAGTTCCACTTGTAAATAGAAAAAAGGCCTTTGTTATGTTTACTTCCTGAGTAGCGAAGTTCCATGCCACTCTCCAATTATGGGTACATGACTGGTGTAAGAAATCACTATTTAAATGACTTATTACAAGCCTTCTCATATACAAGTGTACTTACAATGAAAAGAGGACAGCATCATTAACATAACTTGTATCCCTAATCCAACTGTCCACGATGTTAGATCTTGCTCCATTCGTCCTCTATTAAGTCTTCAAGTGGGTGAGTAATAGACTCATTAAAATGTAAAAAATTAATGTATTTATAATCACCATGTAAAATTCATATACTTGTAAGCTTTATGTAATAATTCATATATTTGTGTATATGCAAATAAAGAGATGGATAACTCATAATTATGTCTAGAAAATCCACGTGTCTTATATGTATAATATATGAGATGGAATCCATGTGAGATATACTTATGAAGGCATCTAAAAACACACACACACATATATATATATATACACAAACACACACAAACAAATTTAGGCATGTAAAGAAATTTTCACTTTAATTTAGTTGCCTTCAGAATCCTCATATAACTTGGAAAATTAATCGTCAAATTCTTAGCAAATAATGATTAAAAGTGAATCAAAAAGGATGGGTCCAATGCCTCTTCACAAGAGGAACTTTAACAGATACATATAACAAATATTTAAAGTAGAGCTCCTTGTCAGATATAGATATTTAGATCAGATACATGTATTTAGACCAGAGTAAAGCTTTTTATTAGATACAGATATAGATATTCATATCAGAGCAAAGCTCTCTGTGAAAGTAGCTAAAGAAACCCAAAAACATTTTTATATAAATATTTTAAGACTTGCAAACTTTCCTTGTAAAATGAGTATATCATATCACAATTAAAATACTTGCAATACACATGAATAAAATTGTAATGAAAACTCATGCTTCAAAAATCGTTCATAATCAAATGTAAAATCATCCAAATGGGTATATGAGAAACTTTAACAGACTTCAAAAAGTCTAATGCTATGACTCATAAGATATTACTTGATTAAGATCAATCTTATAAATATGAATTATATATATATATATATATATAAAAGCTCACATATGAAATCTTGTAATTTTATAAGAATTGAGTCATCATAGTTAATGTAAGCATGGTTTACAAAGAAAACACATAACCACGGGTAGAAGAATCTCACTCACCTTGTTATCTTTAAAAGCTTAGAAAACATTACCATTGTTCTTGAAGAAATTGGTTCAAATGTTCCTATATGGAAGAATTATACATTAGAAGTCCAAAAATTTCCATCTATATCCTATATTAATAAACTTCTGAAATTTATCCAAGATCCAAACTTTCTTAATGCCACAATGCAGACTAGTTATACCAAAGTCCTAGACAAATCCCTGGTTTATTAACAATAGAATACACTGTGGATGATCTGCACTTGTTCAATGTATCTCTAATACATTAAATTTAGGTACGCTAACATATTTCTATTGAACCATTACATATAAGCAAATACCCCTTTATCTATGATCCTATTAGCATGATCAATCGTTACTTTGTATAACCATTTCCACACTTCTCTACATAACACCTTCCAATCAATGTTCCTTTACTTACTTCAACAAGTAGTAAGTTTTACTTCTTAAATTATTTACAATATGTACCAATGATTTCTTTGTCCCAATGTACTTCAAACATCAATTTTCGTAACTCGAAATTTGATATCATTTCTCAAATAAAAATTATCACCATATGTAAGATAGCCTACATGAAATATATCATGTAACCTAAGAAGAGCCATAGCATCTCCTCTTTGAGATACTTATAAAATACCTCAAATATACCTATATAACATCCCCAAATCCAACTCTCATATAAAACAAATTTGGTCGTCAACTCTCATTTTGATAAAAATTATACATGTGTTCAACTTGTCCTAAATTAGTAAAGACATTTTACAACATATTTATCATTTCACTTGTCACGCCCCAAATCTGAGCATGTGATCGATGTAGGAAAATACTACTTGAATAGCATTATACAAGCCTTCATATGCAATGTACTCAACTGACAAACGTCATAATCAATATCTAAACATAGACCACCATAAGTACAGACAAGTTCACTAGCAAACATTATGACCTACACGGCCCATAAACAACAAACCATTTCATAGATAAACACTACTACTAGACAACCTTATACAAATACAAGACAACATTTAAAAATGATGCAATAAACAATCCTATTCCAACTATCCATAGCATCAATTCTTGGTTCATTTGTCCCCCAGGAAAGTTCATCAATACTATAGCAATAGTTGGGTAATCAACATATCTTGATATGAAAAAATATATAATTTACAAAAATGAGTCACACAGACTCAGTAAGTAGGAAAATACTTACCAATAGATACAAGGCTTCCCATATTACATATTATTTTCACATAAAAAAAGAAAAATAGAAAGAGATGAAAAAGGAAATAAGTATTGTTATGGAATACTTAAAGAATGCCATATTAATCAAATAGCCAAGTAGTATATATTACTGCGGGAACGAGTTTAAAAACGCCATATCCAAAGAAACTGTAAAGTTCATCTCACAAAATAACAATTTGTAAATTGAAATTTCATCATTTAATTCCAATAGTATCAGGATCCATCACACTTCATGAGGGAAAATTAAAATACTCAACTAAAGGGAATTCCTCTACAATATATATCTCCACTAAAAGCTCAACCATGATATTTGGGCCATCTCTACTAGAGAAGTTTAACCACCTAGCTAGGCCATCTCCACTAGAGAAGCTCCACCATGATATCTAGGTTATATCTAGTGAAAAAGCTCAATTGTACTATCTATAATGCCATTTCTAGTCATCTAAAACATATTGTCTACCACGGATCTCAACCTGAACTTTCACCACTTTTATCAAATGCTCTTTCCACTTATTAACAACAATTCCACAATCATTCAAATAATCATAATTTTTTCAAACAATAAAATCATTTCATATATATATATACGTTAGGCTTCCAAAGATAAGTGTAATCCATTCACCTTGCTTATCATGAAAGCTTACCCAATTATCTCTCCTCTTGAAGATTTTAACCACTCAAGATTTCTTTCATCCAACATTTTCTTTTATTTAATATTTTATCTAAAGAGAAACTTAATATTTCACACAATATTTTACTCAATTGAATAAGAACATTTATTTCCAATCACCCTAATTTAATTTAAATGAAAATTCTTAAAAAAAATATTTATTAGAATTTTTTTTAATGAAAACGCACATTACATCATCAAAGTGACAAATCTCACTTCCTAATTTAGATGAACAATCAAGGTATATTTTTCTCCCATAATGAAACTTCCAATTAATACACTCCACATAATTTTGCAAACCTACTTTGTAAGTAATTAACACCTTAGCGTTACATTTATTTATACTTTATTTTGCAAGGTAGAGCCCTTATCAATTTAGTTTCTCATGAATTAATTTATGTTTGCGTTTTCTTGCTTTTTCCTATTTACAAGTGGAACTTCATGTTTTTTCTTATTGACAAGTGGAACTTCATGGTTTTTCCTATTTACAAGTGGAACTTAAGTATCACGTATATATTTCATGTTTTTTCCTATTTACAAGAACTTAAGTATCATGTATATATTTCACGTTTTTTTTCTTATTTACAAGTGGAACTTCATGTTTTTTCCTATTTACAAGTAGAACTTAATTCTAATTTTGGGACAAATATTTGGTGCTGTTCGGGCAGCAAATATACCATGGAAAATTTCTAATTAAAAAAAGACGTATATATGAAGAAAAATTCAAATTAACTCGATACTTTTGGAATATAATTTTTATTCTAAATTATTATATTTTTTTAATTTGAAAACTTCATGGGGATCTAATAATAAATTTAAGTGTTAATTTGTAGGCATATATTATATTTCTTCCTTTAAATCGTTATTTTTGTAAATTTATTTTTTTTAAATGACATTTTCATTATATATATATGTATATGATGTGTATCCCTTACCTGTTTGATCAGAGGAGGCCAAAGTTGATTACATAAAAGTGGCGGTGCCCCTCCATATACATGCAGACACTTGCGAAGACTGCCATAACAAAAGGGTAGTGTAAACACTGAATTTTGTCCAGGCACAAAAAAAATATATAACAAAAATATATATATATATATATATATAATAAAAAATTGAAAAAAAAGTAATGAGAATAATTAAATAAAAGAAAAAAAAAGAGTTTATTAATCAATAAAAAAAAAGCCCAGCCAAAAATTGGGCCAGCCTAGTAAAAAAAAAAGAGGTCCAAGCCCATAAACCACCTGGAGCCCCAACCCCGTGTCCAAACCGGGTCAATCCATCACGACCCGGAACCCCACCTCCTGAAACCAGAACACGCACTCCTCTTTCCCCAAATTTCTTTCTGCAATCTCGGCCCCATTCCTCCCTGCATCACGCAACTCATCTCCCCGTCCCTTTCGCCTTTCCTTCCATACGCCTCTATAAGCTCTCCTGCCAAACCCACATCTTTGCGCCACCTAATCCTTCGACAAAACTCCCTTTCTGTGATTTGCCTTTGATCTCGGCGCATTTTTGCCTCTGTCTACCATCACGCCACTGGCTCCCTTCCCCTGTTTCTCCTCGAATCTGAATCATCACGCCTCTGTCCAGGAATTTTGTTGCTAAAGCCACGGGATTTTTGCCTTCCTCTTTGGGATATAAAAAACGAAAAGCAGAAGGGAGGGGGACAGCAGCCAAGACGATACAACAAAGGAGGGGAGCCAACGTCGAGGATTTTCTGGGAGCAAAAATAGAGGGACCGAGAGCCGAGAAGAGCTTCTGAGGTTGAGAAGACAAAGATCGAAGAAGGAGATAAGATCGAAATCAAGGGGCGATTGGAAGGGAGATTAAAGTCGGAACTAACTCTCCTGCAAAATTGGATTTTCGTTAAATCAAAGGGGTAATTTGGTTTGGGTTTTTGTCATCTTTTCTTCAGAAAAATTCTTGTTAAATTTAATGTATATCGAGTTGAGGTTTACCATCTGATTCAAGTAATCTTGGTCTGTATGTGCGTTTATGCTATGATGATAGAATGCATATGAATCTGCTGTCATTAATCTGGAATTCGAATTTGATTTTGAAAATGGTTTGTTAGGGACTTATGCTCACATTCCATAGTGCAGAATGGTGTGTTTGATGCTATACCATAATGTGACATGTTGGGTATCAATCTTGTTTAAAGGATGAATTTTGAAATGCTGGTATCCCGGTACTAGGAATCTGGTTTTCCAAACTCTGTCTGTAGGTTCGTTTGCTAGTATTCCAGTGTGTAAAATCCATGTTTGCACAACATCACTTCACGGGTATTTTATTTCTATTGGGGATTTTTGGTTCATGACTATGGTAATCTAAGAATGTATATTGATCCTGAGCTTGCTTCTGATACGGGTATGGAGTGAGAGTTTGGTTCCTGATTCAAGGCATGATGCATGAGGTTGTTTATCGGGTTAGCATTTGTTTTATTGGTTTTTGGATTTTGATTCTCTTTTTTTTTGATATTTATCACTGCTTTGAAATTGTCTCTTTCAATAATGGATATCAATCTGCAATTCATCATAATTGGTGGCCTTCCAGAGTGGTTTTATTCCTTTTCTATTCAGGATATAGCATTTTTCTTATTGTTTCCCAATTGGATTGCTGTTAACAAGATTTTGGTTTCATAAGTGAGTCCCCCATCTTAATTCCCCATCTTAACAAGATTGTTGTTAACTCTGTTTGGATTATCTTTAGGAGGTCAAATAGTGCGAGGTTAAAACACCAACTGATTTTGTTTTTTTTTACTTGGGATAAAAGCCAGATGTTAAACTAAAAAAATTTACTGGTTTGTGGTGGAATTTTCAAAATGGCTATCCCCACAATTCAATTTGATTTTGAAAATATTTGATATGCACTTTTTGAGGTTTTCATTGAAAAATAAAATTGAAAGAGTTTTCAACAGGATTCTCTTCAATTAGAAAATCACTTTGGCAATAAGCATATTCCAAAATCCAAATTAGGTTTTACAGGATTTTTGCAAAAATATTGAAATGAGTTTCAAAGGCTCCTATAATATTTCTTTCAAAAGGGATTCCAATGATCTCCTTTAATTTGTTTTATCAATAGAAAGTGATTAAATAAAAATGGTACAATTAGTTTATTTAGAAAGAATATCCAAAGGGCCCAATTCTCTCTTAAATGGGTCCAAGGCCTATAGAATTAATCCTAAACCCGAAATCTAGAATTTAAGTATGGGCTCATTGAGATTAAAAAGAGTTTGTCAAAAAAGGGTTCATTGAAATTGGGGGCTTGTAGGCCCAATCAAATATTTTGTGAAAGTCAATTTTAAATTTTGAGTTTTTGAAATAATACTTTTCATAATTCAAGATTAACCCCGATACTTTCCAAAAATTATAATTCGACCCCATACTTTTAAGAATTAGATTTTAGCCCCCAAATTTCCTAAAAGTCACATTTTGGCCCCCATTTCTTTCAAATCTCTTTATCAGCCTGTTACTTTTATAAATCCCATAGATTCAAATGTGTAATGAACTTTCAATAGAAGTTTAGTTTTTCATGGGCTTTCAGTGGAATCTCATTTTCCCAAAGTCTTAATTCTCATCAGGCATTTAGTAGAGATACGTTCTCTCCAATGTCTTAATTCACTGTCCAGGCTTTAAGTGGAAATATAATTTTCCCTAAATGTCCTAATGTTTTTTTTTTTTTGCTTAATCAACTTAATAAAAACATTCGAATTACGTTGACATTGATCCCTTTCGGGGTACGTAGGCACTTACTTGGTAAGGCAGGTCTAGTTATTTATTTTTCCATCTTCGTTCATTATTTTATTTAATAAAAAGGGGGTAACTGAAATACAGTAAAATTATTAAGCACAAACAACTTAGAGTAACCATCTTTAGGGATGGACGTGGTGGGGTGCCTAACACCTTCCCCACACGTAATTAGGCTCTCAAACCTTTCCTCTGATTTCAAGGGCTAGTTTTCCTTTGTTTTTTTAGGATTCCAATTATCCTCCTAATTAATTGGTGGCGACTCCCATTTTCTCTGCGTTTTCCCTCACGCGCCTCAAAGTCATAAAGCGATGACTTTTTCACCAGCCGTCACGTTGTGACAGGTGGGCAACACACTTACATGTTGCTGCAGGAGCAAACCATGTTCACTTTGTAGAGGAATTGTTGAAGTTAATAGAGCTGGAAGACTTGGAACTGAAAGACTACAATGGGAACACTGCCTTGTTCCGCAGCTGGAGTTGGGAAACCATGACTCGCAGAGATAATAATAAACAAAAATCCATTATTGCCAACAATTAGGAGTAAAATTGGAGTCACTGCTATTGATCAATGGTAATTTCTTTTGTGACAATTGGCACTAGCTAAAGTTGCTGCTATTGATTTTCTTTTTTTTAAATGTAATTTTTGTATAATTTTTTTTATTAAGTCCAACTTAAATTTGATTTTTTTTCCTTATTTAAGTTTTATGTCATATACTAAATTGTATTAGTATTCTCACATCTACTAATTTCCCTGCTAAACTAATATAAATGTAGAGAAATTTTTTGATATTCTTAGAGTAAATAGTTTTATTTTACTTCAAAATTTATCCAATGGTTAAGATGAGTTTAACAGTTTGATTGCACATGTGGACTTTATAATAAACCCTACACGTCAAGCTCATTTCAAACATTAAAAGCCTCAGAGTAAGAGATGAACCTCTTACACCAAGAATATTATATAAATATTTCTCTACAAATTACGACTAAACTTTAATTTCAGACTTTCATATACATTTATTATATTAATCAACAAGTACAGAGGACTAGCTCCTCCACTTATAGGAAACAAATACAACAGAAACAGATCACACTAAACAAGAAAAATAAATCAAATCATAGTAACCAACTATATAATATTCCTTTCAATGAGAGTGGGGTGCATGATTGCTAGTTTTATGCCCTTGGAACTGCTCATTTCTCGAGGGGTTAGCCGTGGGAGATCTTTCCTTCCCTCCAGGACGCCCATAGCCTCGGAACTGATCACTTATTGAGGTATTACCCTTCCTTGAAGGATTTTGGGAGGAACCATTATCCCGCCCTCCAATGGTTCAACTGTTCAGGCCATTGAAACTCATTGTGGTAACTGGTATATGATAGAGGAGATTGATCGAGTATAATTTTGATGATGATCTGCCTTGGATTGCAAACATATCCATAGAATGGTTGTATGTATTTATAAGATCACAGACGAGTTCATTGATTTTACAGGAAATGGAATCATGATTTAAAAGGAAATTGAAAATGGAAAATATCTCAGTGAAAGACATAACAACTTTAGGTATATATTACCTGCGTAGAATACAATCTACTTTAGGAATATGTATGTTACATGCAAACATTTTACGTAGAAAATAACTCTGAAATTATTGCGTTAAGAATATTTTGCTTCGGGCTCTTGCATGTATACTTATAATTAATGTACTGTTCTATTATATTGTTTTCGGAAACTCAGCATAACGTGAATGACTATAGTAAATTGAGATCATCCAATTAACTTCTCTTGTTATGCTACTTTTGAATTTGTGGAAAGCTTATGAACTTTTTACTAATGATTTTGAAGATTATTAGTGCAAAATGAGGTTAAGCACCCAAGATAGGTGGTTGAATTAAATGCTCTAAGGTTTTAAAAACTTTTTTAAACAGGTAGAAAATATTTCTTATCTGAGTAACCTAAAGAACTGGTTGTTCCTTTGTAATGAAAAAAGATAAATGATTAATTCTGAAAACTGAAGTGAACAAACTTGCTTGAAGTATATTTTTAAAATTCAAAATGGTGATTTGTTAAATGATGATCAGAAATTATATAAAAAGATTGATCCTTAAGAAATAAGAACACTTTGAGCAACCTGTTTTAAGAAACTGTGAGTAAGTAATAAGAAATTAAGAGATAAGGGTAAGGTAGAATCACACCAGGATGTATAGTGGTTTAGACCTAACAAAAGTTAGATCCTACATCCACTCCCTAAGTGCACAACAAGAGAATTTTATTATATGAGTAATCACAAATTACAAGCTCAAGCTCGTCACAGCCTTTTACAACCAATATCTTGGTTAACCTACTTTCCCACTGAGTTTTTCCTAAGAACCCAGTTAAACTCACTCACAAGCTCAAGCACTCACTACTTTTTAAACCCCTCACTAGGTAACCTCACAAACACTAGATTTTTTTTTTACTCAAGAACCTAACAAACTTTAACACAGGCTTAAGCATTTAGCTTTTCATACTATAACCTGGTAACTTCTCATTCACTGAGTTTTCCCAAAGGTTACCTAGCTAACCTTACAAAGAATTTAAGAATAATAACAAGTAAGCTCAAAGCCCTCAAGATAGTATATCAAGTAAGGCTCAATGGAGAAGTGTATTCAATTGGTTAAAGCACAGAGTGTAGCTTGCTTCTTGAAGTTGGCTTCAATTTGTTCAATTCTACTCCACTTCCCTAAAGTTGCATATTTATACTCAAGGATCATAAAACTAGTAGTTAAGTTTTATGATTGTACTTCATCTAACTTCCCAGCTATTTACCTATTTGATTTTACAGCTTCATAAACCTTTGGTAGTTTGATTTCATCTCTTTGATCTTGGGCACTTTCTATTTCAAATTTGTATGCTGCTTTTGATACACTTGCATGGCTTATCTTCTGTATTTTATCTTCTTGATTTGCATGTAGCAAAAGTTGCATTTTTGAATAAAACATAGTATCCACTTTGACTTTTCTAAAAAGGCTTTTAGAAGAGTTAGTTGATTAAAAGCAAAGTTTATGAGCTCATTAATTTTCTTTTCTATCCATCACCTTTTTCGTTTTAGATTTGGAACTTATCTAACATTTTGTATAGTACCATTGTCAGAAAATATTAATTTACATTATTTTATTTTTCTGTTACTCAGCTTGCTCATTTCTTATGCGTTGTTGGTTACTCATTTAAGAAATACTCTAAACTTGTTCTTTTTCACTTGAAAACAGTTGACTCATCAAAACATTTTTAATCAAGATATTTTCTCAACAACTCCGCCCTTTTTATGATGACAACTAAAAATATGCAAGTTCTAAGTTAAATAGAAATATGTTTGTAAGAGTTATAAGGATTCAAGAGCATTTCCCTTAGTGGTACTTCTAAGTAGGCTTTATACTCCCCTTCAGTATGTGCTTCCCTTAATTTTGTGTATTCATAGAGTTTTTGCTATCACATTTTTATCTTGCATTCTTAAACACAATTGCATATTCTTTTCCCCCCATGGCATCATCAAAAATATGGGGGACAATGACAGATAAAGGATAGTAAAGACATTTAACATACTACATATAAAGGATCAACAAATGTCCAACAAGTACCAAGCAGCAAATAAAACAGCATTGTCTAGTAACAAACAAAAATATATTGATGCAAAAGATAGCAGTACCATGCAAAACAGTAACAAAAGACAACATTAGCAATAGTACTATGCATAACAGTAATAAGTTTAATTTCATAAGCCTAAGTTTAAGATGCATTGTTAAGTTGAGGGTTTAATGTGTCAAGGTTGGCAGTGGGGTCAAAGATGGTTTCATCAGAGTCTTTTTGCACAGCTTCTTCTTTTGGATTCTCTTCCATGACAGGATATGAAAAGGTTGCATGATCTTTCATTTTTCTAGGAAGCTTTGGAGGTCTTAGCTCATGAAGAATTTTCTCAATCATGGTTGATTATTGCTTATGCATGTGATGTTTCATCTCAGCCATTTCATACTGGACTTCCAATGCAAAAATCCTCAATTCCTCTTAGTGCTCAGCAAACTGCATCAGCTAGGCTTTCTACCTTAACATTGACAATATCTAAATTCACATGTTCTTCTTCATCCACCTTTTGCTTGCCTTTGTCTCCTATCTTCTTAATCTTCTTCTGAACCTCAGTTTTCTCCTTTGGGGGCATAAGTCTTTCTTTGGAGTTTCCTACTTCTTTGAACTCTTTACTGTCTTAGACTTTTGGGATGGTGGAGCTTTGGTTGTCTAGGCAAGTATGAGTATGATGGTTTTTGTGGGAGCATTCTTCAAAAGTTGCATAGACTCTTCCTTTTGTTCCTTGCATTTTCTCTTCCTTATTAATCAGACTTCTTCTTCTTTATCATCATCCTTTTTATGAAATATTGGTGTGAGTACATTTTCCCTCAATCCTTTCTTCATTTGCTACTTAGGTACGGAGGGCATTTTAGGCTCAACTTGTCCCTCTTCCTTCTCTGGTAACTACGTTTCCTTCTAAAGTGACTTCGTCTCATTTTCAGAGCTTGATTTTGCTTCTTCTTCAGTATCAATTGACTAATTTAGGGTTTCTTCTGTCATCATCAAACTTGGGGACTTCTCTTTATAGGTCTTGCTTTCCTCACTATTATCAGAAAATTCCACCATAGGAGTCTCTCCCTTAGGCATATTCTTCCTTTGAATAAAAGGAATTCTCATTGACTTCCTAGTGGGAGTGGATTATGCTTTCTTCTTTTTCTCTTTAGGAAGGCTCTTTGTTGAGTATTCAGGATTCTCGAATAAGCCTTTTTCTTCCAACTTAATTTTCATTTCTCTCTGCTGATCTTCTGGTTTCATTTTCATTTAATATCTTTGGTTGAATATTCTTTTCTTTTCCTTCAGCAATTCTTTATTCTTTGCTTCCTTGAATAGTGGCTTGTGCCCCATAGATTTTACTTTCGTCCTTCTTTGGTGCAAGAACTTCCACTGATGCTACAGGGACTTCCTCCCTAACTTCAAGTACCTCATCCTTCTCCTAAGGTGCTTTTTCTCTGGCTTCTTTTCTAACATCTTCCATCAGTCTACTTGAAGAGCATCTCTCTATTCTTGTCTAATTTCCTTTTTCATCTTTCTTTATTCCTATATTCATAAGCAATCTTTGATCATAATTTCCCATCTTAGAGGAAGATTCATTCCCCATATTTTCTAACTGATCCTTAGCATCTATGGCAATAAAAGTAATGACATTTCCATAGGGCAGCTTGGCATTATCCTTGGTTAAGCAAGCCTTCATGTGGTTAACAATGATATAAGATAGGTTTAACTCTAGCCCATTTGACACACACCACATGCAGAATGTTTCAAACTATTTTGCCTGGTTAGATTTTTCAAATCTGGACATCACCATATGATTCATCACATGCAACAGAATCCTAAGGTCGGGTTCAAGTGCAGAGGCATCAACAATGTTACATCTATTGTTAGTAATTTCTGCAATTACTTCATCATGAGAGTAACCACCAAATTCAACATCTACATAATTGGAGAACACCTTTGGACAAGCATTTGGGTACTTAATTATCTCAAAAGTCTTAACATAGTTAACGACTATTCTTCTACCCCTTAGTATTGAAGATCCTTCTAGGCTACCCTTTTCGAACTTTAGATTTGCATAACATTCTTTAATGATCACAAGGTATATTTCAGCCCTAATCTTGAAGAAATTTATCCATCCTATACTTTCCATCTACCCAAAAACCTTAAAGTTATCATCTTTAAAGAACTCTAGATTTACCTCTCGAGGGATTGAGTATCTTCGATGTGAAGTCATTTACGTATAAAACTTGAGCCTCTAGGTCTCTGAATGATTTTGGAACACACTCATTTTCAGCTTTATCTTCAACCTTAACCTAGATGTTTCAAAGGTTTCTTTTTCTCTCTGAGTTTTAATGATGAAGCCATTGTAGCAGTTTTAGAGATGATTGAAAATGAGGGACTTGGTGTTTATGGCAATAGGAGATACTTAAAGATGGTGGAGAAGTGAGGGTTCCAAGGAGCCGAGTAGTGGAGCTTCAGAGGAGACAATAATGGAGTTTCAAAGAAGATGAAGTGGTGCCTACAGGGACGTGAATGTGGAAATTGAAAGATCAAGTTTTAATTCAGCCACAATACACTTAGAACTTAATTATTCTGATAGTTTTCAATTTATTTGACATTTAGATTTTGCAATTTGGCAGCAAGTTCAATTTCCAAGAGAAAAATAATCATGGCAGTTATTAATTTAAAATTTAAAATAAAGATGAACAGCCATGTCATTTTTAAGCAATCATGTGTAAGCTTAATTGAGCAACCTGACTTAGACTTTATAGTGGATTAGACATTCCAATTTCTCTAAGGATATTTAAGAAATTTTCTTCATTATGATGCTTTGTAAATATGTCAGCTAATTGATTTTCAGTACTAACAAAGTCTAACTGTATATCACCTTAGCTATTTGCATAAAATCTCTTAAGAAGTGATGTCTAATTTCTATATCTTTTGTCCTAGAGTGCTGTATGGGATTCTTTGATAATATTATTGCACTTGTGTCATCACACTTTATTGGATTAAACTTTAATCCAAAGTCTTTTAATTGCTGCTTCATCCAAAGAATTTGCACACAACATCTAGTAACAACATACCCAGCTTTTGCAGTTGAGAGAGCAACTGAGTTCTATTTCTTACTATGTTATGAGATTAAGCAATATCCTAAGAATTAGCAAGTTTCACTAGTGCCTTTTCTATCTATTTTACTTTTCCCAAAATTAGCTCTAGGTAACCAATAAGATCAAAATAGTTGAAACTATAAGTATACAGAGGAAAAAAAAAGTAGCCGTAATTCAATATTACTTGCAGCTATAAGTAGCCTTGAGCAAGTAATTTATCCACTTACTTAGGGTTTGAATGTTGATAGATATTATAATATTGGACCTCTTTTCAACTCATCTATTATTGTTTCTCCTAAAGGACTAAGAAATTCTCTTTTCAGAGTGATATTGTGTTGGGTAATTAACTGTTATGTATAAGGGTGAAACAATCTTCATCTTCCAATGCACTTTTAGAAGGATGAGTTATTCCCAACTAAATTTTTTCTTAACATCAGAACTAATGACTCAAGACTAGGATCAAGACCCACGCCGTTGGGTAGTTCTCACATTCCAATGCGCTGATGAGTTAGGCTCACCCGAATTTCTTTAAATTGTTATGGCACCTTATCATATAAAATTTAATATCAATATTTTATTTCCTTTTTAAACTATGAACTTAATCCTTCCTAAGACTGAGGGAAAAAAACAACCAATCCAATTCCTTAAATTTTTTAGTAATTTTATCATATAAAATTCAGAGAGAGATATATACAAAAATAAGTAGAGTGAGACCTACCTAAATATAGGGGGCTCACTCGTTCTCTCACTTCTCCCCCCTTGTATTCGTCTCTCTCTCAAAAATCTAAACTGTAAACGTACTTCGTAAGAAATTTAAGGGATCTCATTCCCTAAAAAAAAAACACTTTATGGTGAAGCTGCTCCTGGGTAAGAAATGCAATGGACAGAAAATATCTAGAATCAAATATGTAGCTTTCGTGGAAAAAGACTTGGTATAGCTGTATAGTAATTCTTCAAATTTATAGAGTAAAACCAGAAGAGCCAAAAGGTCGCATTATCTGGCAGCATTTGAAATATCAAATGGTAATTTCAGCCGGACCAGAACTAGTTTGGAAAATTTTCAGTAAAGTTGTAATAAATTGTTTCTCTTCATTGTTTTAAATGGAATAGTGAACCAATAAAATTTCATTGCTTAAGGAAATTTCATGAATAAGAAATGAAACTCGGAAACCATACTGGTATAATTTTGCAGTTTTCAAACTTCGCTTCCAACATAGGGTAAGAGAGTGCCTTCCAGCTAAAATAAAATCCCAAGAGAAACACCTACGAAACTTCCTAAGGCGCCGACAATTAGCTATTGGACTTCTTTCTTCATTTTTAAGTCATGCAACAAGAGAAAGAGAGTATGCTATAGAGTATAGACAAGGCTTTAAGCCTTGTTTATTTGGGCTTATTCTAAGAATAAGTTTTTCTTTAAAAAAAAGTAATACATTCTGATAAAAATATATCTGTTTGTTTAGATTTATAGAAAAATGATAAGTTAATAAAAATAGAGAAAAACTTCTATAAGGAGAAGTTAAAAATTGTAACTTCTTCTAATAAGGAAAAAAAAAAGAATAAAGAGAAAATTTCATCTCTAAAATTGTTCACATTTCTTCAAAAACTTTTCTTAATTATTGTATCCAAACAAAAAATAATTTCTCCTTAAAATGCTCCTTACACAAACATTTTAAAAGCAAGTGCTGTTAATAATCTTTAGACTAAATTAACCTATAGTTGTGCTATCTTTTGATATTATTTGTCTGACAAAAGAATTACATTATACTATATAATATTTTCTTAAAAATATCCTTTTGTGCCTATAGATAACGTGTACAACTCTGCCTCTGCTTTCACTAGCTATATTTATGACATAAACAACCCACCCACTTACGTGGAGCCACACCTTTGTCAATTAATATATTGGTTATTGGGTTAAACACCAATAGTTGATCAACTAATCCACTTAAATCCAACATGCACATGATGCCATGCCACCAGCATTATTGAATCTCCTACTAATTATTAATTCTTTATCTCGTATCTAAAACGATTATGAACCTCTAAGGCTTGGAGGGGATAGTTCATGACTTTGATTTTTTTATTAGATAGTTGGATTGCCAATTCTAGTTTTGTTAAATTTTAAAATAATTGAATTTAAAATTTAATAAACTTTTGGTTGCGTTTGGAGTTCAGAATTAAGCTTGGAATTGAAGCTTAGAATTAGAATTAGACCTGATAATACCAGTTTTTTTGTTTGGTTTGTCTTTTAAAATTATAATACCAACTTTATGCATCAATTTCAAATAATTAAAAAATATTAATTAGAGTCTTTCTCAATTTTGTGATAAGTTTATGCAAAAATTTCTCAAATTTAGTTGGATAAGCACACGCACCAACCAAAGTAAGTAACCTTAAATTTTTCATGAACAAATTGTATACATTTGTTTGTTCCACATTTGAAAAGTTTCTGCCACATTCACTTAATCATGAATGGTTTTTTTTTTTTGGGCCAAATAATCATGAATGCTTGGTTTATACTTTATCGTGCAACAGACTTGTGCTTATGTAAGAAACTAAGAATCTCTTCGGATCGGAAGCAGCCAACAAATACATCCATTGACTGAAAACTGAAAAGAGAGTCCAGAGAATGTAATATTATTTGTTTTATATATTAATTATACTTTTTTTTTGAAAATTGTGAAAGGGCCATTATAAGTTTAGTCTATACCCACGTGCTTCCTTTCTCCTGATGCTTGATCTAAAATTTAAAAAAAAAATCAAAAAGTTGATTGTCGTGAACTAAAAAGTTGATTGTCGTGAGCTAAAAAGTTGATTGTCGTGAGCTAAAAAGTTGCGTAGCATGTTCCTAAAGCAGATTCTTTTACTTTTGTGTGTTTGGAAAAAATAATTTGTGTAGATTTGATTATTAATTCTTAATAAATAAGTTAATAAAAATTTTATATGTACATATTAATTAACATTTTTTAGTAAGTCTTATGTTTTATATATATGCCACTAATATTTATTAGCTTAGTCTATAAATATTTGATATACTAAATTTACACAAAAATTTCTTTTGCACTTGATTGTTTATTCTATACAATTTAGTTATTAATTTAACACTTTTACATTTATATTTCATTAAAAGATTTTTGTCAAACTAACTACATATATTAATATATCAACAAAGCAACTAATATAGTCATTCACAATTATTATAAAATTGGATAAATAAAAATATTCAAATTTTAAATAATGATATCTATGAGAGATTAAAGTGTAAGACTATCTATACTAAGACAAAATTATCCATACAATTTATGTAATTTTATACATATTAAGATTTTAACATGCCTCTTTATCAAAATTGTTCAAATAACACTTTACTCCAATTGTGTATAAATATTATATATTTTCGTTTAATTTACAACATATTTAATTATTTGGTAAATTACATTCACTTTCTTTAAGATATTACACACTAATACTTCACTCCATTTTTCTTAAAAATGACAAATTAAGTTATAATACTAATGAAATATTTTAATTAATTATGATTTCATGAATTTTTGCAATAGATCAAAAATTGTATTGTAGGAATAAATAAATTGAATATTATATGTCTCTTTCCTCTATTATTTATATTCCACTTCCACTCTCTACTGCCTTGGCAAACATTCCCTGAACATTTGGGTTCTTCAGTTGAGTTTGGAAAGAATCCCTCTCAGCACACCCAACGAAGGAGGAAAATCATGTAATGTTTTCTTTCCCTTTTACCTCCAATATATACTTCTGCATCAACTTTCTCATGCAAATCTTACACATTGGTCATGTTTTCTTTGATGCCTCATTTGTATGCTTCTCAATTTTAACCTCTTATTCTTCTTTTCGAACTCTTATTGAATTTCATTTCACGTCTTCCTTCTTTCTTTATTTTGCTCAAGTTATATTGAGCTAAACTTGATTACGTCGTGCTTCTTTTTTGGATAACAATTCATGAACAATTACCTAAGTTATCTGTACTATTATATATGCCTTTGGACTCTTATAGTGTCTTTGTCTGCTAAAACCAGCTTATAAAAAAGTGAAAAAGTGGAATGAATGTTTTCAAGTTTTAAGGGATAGTGGGATAGTATTATTAATTTTTCTAGATGAAAAATTATTAGTGAATAATTATTTTTAAAAAAAAATTATTGTTTTAAAATTACTTATTATTTTCAAAATTTTAAAGTAAATAAAAATGTGGATTAAATGCATGTTTAATTGTGGTAAACTTGCCTCAGTATTAAAACTGGGCCTCAAGATTTCTTGTTTGGTACAATCCAAAATTTTACTACGTATGCTGGGGATTTTAATTAAATATTTTTCTATTGTAAATTAAAGACTTATTTGAATCTCATCAATAAATAAATATATATAACATATGATATAGTTTTTAAATATACCAAATAACTAATTATTTAATTATATACTTTGTTGTTACTCGATTTTCCTCTTTTAGATTACTTTGTTGTTACCAATTTTGTAATTAATTAACACCTTAATGTTGCATTTTTATATATTTTGTTTTGAAAGGTAGAACCCTTGTCAATTTAGTTTTTCATACATTAATTTATGTTTGCATTTTCTTGTTTTTTTCCCATTTACAAGTGGAACTTCATGTCTTTTCCTACTTACAAGTGGAACTTAATTTTCCTATTTATAAGTAGAACTTAAGTATCATGTATATATTTCATGTTTTTTCCTATTTAAAGTGAAACTTAATTTAAATTTGGGACGTATTATTTGGTGCTATTGGGCACCAAATATGACATGGAAAATTTCTAATTAAAGTAAAGTAGTATATATGAACAAAAATTCAAATTAACTCGATGTTTTGAAATAAATTTTTATTCTAATTTTTTAAAAATTTATAGACTCCAAGGGGACCTAATAATAAATTGAAAAACATTTAATATTTTTTTATATATTACTTTTGTTTGTACCAATATCTAATGATACTGATCAGGTTCTAGTACCTTTTACACAAGATTTTACTTACATTTGTTACTCAAATATATTAAATGTACTTGGTACATCTAATCTCACACAAAAGAAGTCATAAAAACATGAATAAACATATAAATAATAAGCTGAGAAGGAGAGTGGTTCCTCATGTATATTAATTAAACTATTTGGTTAAATAATTTGATAATTACTGACAGAAATTTTTTGGTTAACGTTACAGAAAGATGGTTGGAGTAACTACGGAATCAACAACTTCAGAAATACAGATTCAAATGCAGACGACCGACCCTTCAGCTCATTCTAAAAAACCTCTGGATCATCTAATCAATGGGACAAGTAATTTTAATTCTCTTTCTCTCTTTTTAAAGAAATAATAATAATTTTGTATAAAATAAATGAATAATTCTATTCTCACACATAAAATCCATACAAAAACAAACCTTTCTTGATAGGATTCAAAAGGAATCTGATAGTGATTTTTAAATCAATTTAGATGCATCTGCACAATAAACATTTCTAAAATCTTCTTTACATGTTAATTTTTCAATTACACTGTTTTAGTTATCATAATCATATCTTGCTTCAACGTTTTAACAATTTTTTTCATAAGTTAAGAAGAAAATGAGATGAAAAAAATATTCAAATTGAGTAGTTTTAAAGTTTTCAACTTATATTGAATTCTCGAGTTAATCTTAAGGTGGTCAAGCCCTTCTGTTAAGCCTATTAATTAAAAGAATAAATAAATAGTAAAGCAATTATATCTATATATACTTGCTTGAGTCATACACAAAATATTTAAAATTTTAATTTTAATGTAATTTTTAGATATAAGATTAAGTAAAAATTAAATAGATTTATAATTAATATAACTTCAATTAAACATTTTATTTATTATAATTTGAAGAAAAAAAAACAAAAGAGAGAGAACTAGGTATTGTTCACTTTGTGCAACATTATCGGTAAGATCAAACTTTTATTTTAAATTCACTATTAAATGTGAGTCTCACATGACAAACTGACTTGAGCTGAGCAACATACATAAATTACACAAATATATTCTCTCAATATTTTTAAATATATGTGTCATTATAATTTAAACTCTTTTTCTCTGAATTTTTATATTTTTGGAATGCAAGATATTATTTTTCAACCTATACGTTATAATAAGAAATTTTAAGTCATAAACTGTATCTAAAAATAAGGAGTAATATTGAAGTTGAAAAAAATTTAATATAATACTAAAAAATTGGTTGAGTTAAATTAATTTAAAAGGGCATATCATTTAGAAGATTTCAATATCCCCATTTGTATCACTATACTGAAGCATGAGATAAATTAAAATATTCATGAAGTATACAACTATAATTTATTAACTAAAAATTGTTATAAAAGGTATTTTCAGTGGGGCCACATTGTAGCGTACAGGAAATTTTTTCTTTTTGAAATGTTAAAAGCATTAAAGAGGAAAAATATAAGTGTTAATATGTAGGCATATATTGATAAAAAGAAAAAATGTTGGCATATATTATATTTCTCCATTCACATCGTTATTTTGGTAAATTTACTTCTTTTAAAAGGACATTATAATTATAAATGTATGATATATTGATTACCTGGTTTGATCAGAGAAGGCCAGAGCTGATTACATAAAAGTGGCTGTGCCCCTCCATATACATGCATTGAAGGGGAATTGGAAAGAAGCAAAGTCCATGTTAGAAAAAGATGAGACGCTTGCGAAGACTGCAATAACAAAAGGGTGGGCAACACCCTTGCATGTAGCTGCAGGAGCAAACCGAGTTCACTTTGTAGAACAGCTAGTAAATTCTAAATTCATGAAAAAGGAGGACTTGGGATTGGAAGATTGCAATGGGAACACTGCCTTGTTTCTCGCAGCTGGAGTTGGGACACCACGACTTGCAGAGATAATGATAAACAAAAATCCATTATTGCTAACAATTAGGGGTAAGAATGGAGTCACTCCTATTCAATTCGCTGTCATACAAGGAAGAACTGAAATGACAAGGTTTCTATATGACAAACCTCAAACTACGGAGATATTCCAAGAACAGGATTGGAATCTATTGTTCCTCACTTGTATCAATGCTGATATCTTTGGTAAGTACTACATATTCTCCTTAATACCTTGAAAGTAATGTGTATATAGTTATCAACAACTGCACAACAATATTAATGTTATTAGCATTTTCAATTCTAATAATTTAATGATTTGCAGATTTAGCTCTGAAAATGTTAAAAAAGAATAAAAAATTAGCTCTAGTTCGAGATGATAACGAAGATACAGGCTTACATCTCTTAGCTAGAAAGCAACTCAAGAAATCCTGTAAGTCTCTATAATTACTATCCTCACTGAAATTAACTATGATATTTAATTGTGGCTAGAATCTAGAAGTTCTATCCCAATGAAAAATACATGTTTTCAAAAACAATGTTCTTTTACACTTTTCTTTATATATATATATATATATATATATATATTAACACACAGAGATTTGGAAGATGATTTTTGTAACTTACACAAAAAGATGTTATCTTCAACCATTATTTTCGCCTCACATATAAGCATCTAAAAAATGAGTATTATTTTATATAACGTAATTAACTTGTCAACTTATGTTATCCCAGTCACGAAGCAAACTGAGGTCCGTCAACTTGTTAATCATCTATGGACAATAATACTTACTACAGTAGACTCAGAGTCGGAGCTACATAAAGTCATAAGAAATCCTTCACCTCTAGTATTGGATGCTGCACTAGTTGGAAATTTTGAATTTCTAGCAAAGCTTATGTGCACATATCCTGATTTGATATGGGAAAGAGATCGCCAAAATCGGAGTATAATTCACATTGCTGTCATGAACCGGCATGTTATACTCTTCAACCTTATACATGAAATAGGCTCAATCAAGGATTTTATAATAAATTTAGTTGATGATCGTGGTAACAATTTATTGCATTTGGCGGCAAAATTAGCACCACCAGATCAACTAAACTTGGTTTCTGGAGCAGCTTTTCAACTGATGCTTGAGTTATTATGGTTTGAGGTATCTCTTCCTTTTAACCCCATATATATTCATGTGTATATTATCATAGTTTTTTCTTTGTCAATGTATTATTCTTTCCCTTAATGATTACATACACTATACCTATATAGATCATAGTGATTTTTGAAGGCGTATGTCATCATTTTAAAGCTTACATATAAATGGCATTGCATGCCCTTTCCTGCCACAGGAGGTGAAAAAAATAATGCTTCCATTCGACATAGAGGCAAGAAACAATAAAGGAAAAACTCCAAGCCAATTATTTAGTATAGAGCATACAAAATTATTGGTAAAGGCAGAGCGTTGGATGAATAACACAGCCAACTCTTGTATGCTTGTTTCAACCGTCATTGCTACTGGAGTATTTTCTGCTGCATTCAGCTTACCAGGGGGTAACAATGATGACACAGGAACTCCGAATTATTTGAAGAAACCAACATTCTTATTATTTGCTATATCAGACGCAATTGCCCTAATCTCATCTGCAACTTCAACAATAATTTTCTTGTCTATCCTCATCTCACGTTATGCTGAATATGACTTTTACAAGTCATTGCCCTTGAAGTTGATATTTGGCCTTATAACACTATTCATCTCCATAGCAAGCATGATGGTAGCATTCAGCGGGGCCTTCTTCATAACATATTACCATGGTTTAAATTGGGTTCCTAGCTTAATTTCTGTACTTGCATTTCTACTTATACCCTTGTTTATATTTTTGCAATTTCCACTTTGGTTTGATATCCTCTATTCGACCTACTATTGTAGGTCTCTATTTCGGCCAAATAGAACGTATGCTTTACTAGAAAAGAAGAGGCATGTAAACGATGCATCTGTACTTGGCAGTTAACATATTTTAAAATTGGAGGTTGTGACTTATTTGGTTTTCTATTTTTAAATGTATTTGTGTTATTGTGTTTTATATGAATTCTTATTGTTAGTGTTATAAAATGACATAATACCTATGTAAGACAAAACATAAACCTTATAAAATTTATTGTTTTCTTGTTAGAAGAGGAAATTATGGGAAAGAAAATGGACCATATACCATATCATTAAAACAAAATAGCAATTTCACGACGGACCATATCCCTCTTGATTTATTTTATTGCTAATTCCTTACTTAAGCATTTAATGATGGATTATCAACCAATTAGCAAGAAGTATTGACCGTCGCCAAAATTGTAATGATCACTTATGTAATTTTTTCAATAATAATTTTATTGGGGAATTTTACCTAAAAAAATAATAAATAAATAAATAAATATTTCTTGATGAACCAAATAGAAATGTTTCTTGCCTCTATACTTTGTAGTGTGGTGATCAATAAAAGATGAAATTTTAAAATATAGTGAGAATTAGAAGAGGGTAAAAATCTTAAATATTGTTTTAAAATAATAATACAAAAAAACATGTGGCTAGGAAATTTTTAGAAAAAGATAAATGACAAATATGATGAGTAGTCAATTACGTGCTTGTCTTTTAGCTAAATTGGTTTTCATGTGCAACTTAAATGAGTGGACTTTTGTGATGACCGTATGGACAAGTAAATTTTTAGGCAAATATCATGTGGGTGAAAAATAAAATGTAAAAGTCCACAAAAGGTTAAGACTTTTACACGTGTAGATTTATGGAAAAACCACAATTTTACTTCTTAATGGCAATTACACTTAAGTGTCTATAGTAAGTGCACGTGACTTTGGAACAAACCGTAAGCTACTAGTGGTTTCTAGAGATCTCCATCTAAAATATATATATATTTGCCAGAAAAATTATTTTCTTTTGTTCACAAAACAAGGGGTCAAGGGCCATAAATTCTCCTCTGTTAGCTTTCCGTTCCAGCTCTGTCTTTTTCTTTTTCTCTCATCAACTGCAGTGTACTGAGGAGCTTCAAGACTTCTCTTCAGCCTTCGTTTGTCTCTTGCACTCTGAGTATGTGGTTTAGGCTTCACTCTTTTTGGTTCTGAGCTCACTGAATTTTCTTTGTCTTTCTCTCCCACTCTTGGTCCCTCCATCATCAACAGCTCCCTCTGGATTTCTTCGGCCATGTATGATGAAGGGTACGGTAGCATTAGCTTGGCATTCGGTTGATGAGGAAAAACAAAAAAGAAGAGCCAATATGGGCATGTTAAAACCGAGGGTATTGTCTTGCTTTAAGTTGTGAGTTTTCTCTGACTTTGAGTAGCAAGGTGAGGGATAGAACATTTGTATTAATTTACATTTGTTATTATTGCTTCTTGGTAATGGAATGGATGATAATTAAGTTAGTGTTGGAATTTATCTTCTCTATCAAGTGTCTTCATAAATAGTAAAATAGTATTAATATGGACTAAATTGTTGACAGAACTCAGTAGTGGGATAGATAATTACGTGGACTTCAATGAATGTCATCATGATTTGACCTTAGATTTCATCCTAGATGATTTAGTTATATACATAAATGACTGGACTTATATGCTAAAGCATTACAGAGTATGATATTGAAGTGTGATTGGGTAAGCTATTGATAAATGATAATTCCATGACATATGTTTTAGATGAGGAATTGACGAAAACAATTTGGATTATGAGTTTGAACACTTGCTTCTCTTAAAGTTTGATTGGGGATATTAATCGATTCATTATGGTT
>JASKGM010012498.1:0-23988 GCA_034509205.1 Ceratonia siliqua
GGGGGGGGGAACCGTCATGTTTGGGGAACCGTCATCTTTAAGCCCATGTTTGAGAATGTGGACTGCTAAATGAGATAGATTGTTCAGGTCATGATGTCTGGAGATCTCTCATCTGCAGACTATATGTATTTTACATTCTATATTAGACTAAATTTGTGCAATGTATATGCCTTATAATATTAAATTGTAAAATAATGTGCAAACAAGTTTGACAAATGATTGTAGTTATAAGTTGCAGATTTTTGTTCCCTTCTAGTTTTTCGTCATGCAGATTGAATTGTCTTTCTAATTTTTAAGTCCTGTTTCTTTCGATAAGGCCAAGAAAAAATTTCCCTGTATCTTTGGGCAGCATTTGATTGCTGCGAGGCATATGAAAATTTCATAATATAGAATTATGCTGTGTTTGCAAATTTTTTTGTTGGTTTAGCCGCTTGATGACGCCAATTCTTTCTTTCCTGGGCTTAAAAGGATTTTTTTTAATAATATTAAGAAGAAAAAAAGCTTACTTTTGGTCTTGTTGCAGGATTTCCTTCAATTGGAACTGAGGGCTTCAGTTCATATCTTGTTTGATTAGAACCTCTTCATTATCATTCATGGCATTGTTGGGAATGGGTGCAAATGTGCAATGCAATGGCTATGTCCCAGGATATTACTCCACTACGGATCTCATCTTTGGCACTGAAGGCAGCACATGGACCTCATCTAATAGTAACATTGAACTAAAAAATGACCGCTACAACAACGATTCCTTGCCAGTATCATCACCTGTTCACCTTATAGAATACAACAAGGAACTACTGAAACAGACAATACTCAAGCATGAAGCCATATTTAGAGACCAAGTATGTTCTGTCTATATTTTCTAAGGACCTTTGCTTCCTGTTGTCTAATTATTATTAGGTTCTTCCTTTGTGTTTTCATTTATACTCATGTCTGCACTCAACTGCCAAGAACTGTATTTTTCTAATGTTTTCTTAGATAATTTATGATTTGTAGTCTAAAGCAGACAATATCTTGACGTGAAAGTATTGATCATTATCTAAACAAATGAGTACAAAATTCTTAAGCCTTCATTATTTTGTCCTTTTCAAACGCATGAGATTAAGCTGCCTGGCTGCTGACATCTTGAGGTATTGTATGATACAATCTCTAATGCATTGAGACGGCGGAGAATAGTTCTCAATGCAATCTTTTAGGATCTGAGATGGATGCTTTTAGAAGAAATGGACAATGTGGATAGCGAGTTAGAAATTTAATGGTTATAAATGAATAAAAATGTAAAAAAAAAAAATTATATTGTGCGTGCTAAAGTGCTGATCATAAAAAGTAAGGAGGAAAAGGAAACCTTAGTAAGTCCAATCAGAATTATCTTGAAAATTTATTGTCATTAATTCATTTCATTACCATTTTTTTTTATCAAAAACAAATTTATTACATTTCTTCTTAGTTCATCCAATATAAACTGTATTTATGGTTGATCGTCATTTGTGGTAGTTGTCCTCCATTATTCTTAAAACCTAATCTATTTCTTAATTATTTTTATGTCTCTGAACTGTGCATTGTTGTTCAGATTCATGAGCTCCACCGCATTTACCGCATACAGAGGGAATTAATGGATGAGATTAAAAGGAATGAATTAGATAAACATAATTTAAGGTTGGAGACATCAAGGTCAAGTTCTTCTTTGTCTCATTTATCATCTAAAATTGCCCAAAGGATATGTTCCTCGCCTAACTTGCCTTGGTCAACTGGGCAATCATCTGTTATAATTGCTGAAAGCATCCAGTTGCCATTGGGTTCTGGGCAAGAAAACAGCAGGAAAATATATTCTTCTGCTGCTCCTACTCCAACTCCAACTCCAACTGAAGGATATTCAAAAGATTCTAAACTATCAGAGTCCAAATACAGGAAAGTTGGTAAAAAAATATTGGATCTTCATCTTCCTGCTGACGAGTACATTGAAAGTGAAGAGGGTGAGTCTTCGGAAGATGAAAGGGTCTCCAAATTGCCGAGGGTGTCAGCTTATACTTTAAATGGGATTTCTCAGGCTGTATGTCACAGTGATAAGATATCATATGGAGCCAACTTTAATGGTTTCACTGACTTAAATAAACCATTTAAGCTTGAGGAGGAGGCAGCTGCGAAGTCTGATGATTTAATGTGCCCTACCAGTTACAGGAATAGCCCCTTTCATGATCTGTCCATGAGAACAGAATTGCGCTGTCCTAATTTGCCCAATGACATTGTCTGGAATCCATACAAAAGAAAGGATCCTGAAGTCTTCTCAGATGACCCACCCTCGGAGCAGGAGAAGAAACTTGAACGGCTGTTCTCTATTAATAGTGCTGGTGAGTGTTTGACTTCAAGATTGCATTGAAATTATTATACTCTGCTATTTTCATATTAGTCAACTGTATATAAAGTCATTTCATATGCAAGTCTAGGACAGTTATTCCTATTTTAGTATATTTACTTGCCATCCCCTCACTTTCCAATGTTCTTATATGGTGAATCCTGCTTTTTTTAAGGGCAAAGTGGTGGTATCTTGGATTCTTTTGCTAAATTATTGATGGGAATGCCTGGGCTCACTGGAGATGAGTTTAACAGCTTTTGCAGTGGGTCCAAGAAATTGGATGCACCGGCATTTTGTACTAAAGATCTAAACAACCACAGTTCATCCACTAGCCATGAGCTAAGGAAGTATATTAAGGGTTCTGAAGATGTGGGGACTTCCAAGAACATAAACCTGAATATTATGCCTGCTAATTTTTCTGATACAACAGTATTTCAAAGCATTAAAGAAGAGCTTGTACCCAAAGGAACACCCTATGCAGAAAGTATAACCCAAATGGAATATGTCCTTTTAAAACCTCGTGATTCAGGTGTTACGCGTGATTTTGAGTTAAAGATGATTGAGGCAAGTGACTTGAGTAGAGAGAATATCCATGCATTTAACATTAATGGAGAGCCTGATACTTCCTTGGATCTGTATTCTTCTCATGCTTCCCCCTCGAAAGTCTGTCAGTACCAAACCAAAAATAAAAAGATTGAGGAAATTGAGAAAGGCTGTGTATCTGATGTAAATTTGCCTTGTAATCACGTGCCTGACTTGGGAGAACAGGTAACTACTTGTGAAAATTTAATGAAGAATGAACAGGAGAGAGAACATAAAGGTTTAGCAGGTATTATTGACCTAAATTCATGCATGGACGAGGATGAGAAGATGCCAATTGATATTGATTTGCAGGCACCTGCAAGTCCAGAAAACAAGGAATCTTCTCCACCCAGAGGGGAATCTAATGAAAACCAGCTTGAGATGCCTTATCCATTGGCAGGACAAGAGTATTCAGAATTGCAAGAGGAGGAAGTAAGAATTGCTGCAGAGGCTTTGGTTTCTATATCAGCATTTGTGGGCCATACTGGTCTCCAAATGGCCACTTGTCCACCAGCTGAATCTTTTGTGAGTAGTCCTCTTCACTGGTTTGCTGGAATTGTCTCCTCAATAATGAATCATCCAGAAAATGGTGTTAAGGTGGTTTTCAGCGGTAATACTGATGATCTTGAGGAGTTTCTGCCTGCTGGCATTGATTACTTTGAGGCTATGACCTTAGAGTTGACTGAGACAAAGGTCCTAGACTGCTGTGGTAAAAGCAGTGGCCAAAATGAGGAAGAAGGTGGATCTACTTCACCAACTCAGCCAAGTAAGAGATGGTCAAATAGGGGAAGGCGGCGGAAGGACTTTCAAAGTGAAGTTCTCCCAAGCCTTACCTCTTTGTCAAGGTATGAGGTGACCGAGGATCTTCAAACCATAGGGGGTCTAATGGAAGCTGCTGGTACTCGCTCAGAAACTGGTTCTCAAAGAGGTGCAAGTAGAAATGTGTTGTTGGCCAGGGGGAGAAGGTCCTGTACTTCATTATTCAACAATACAGACTGGCTGTTGAAGCAGCTAACTAGTAATACTGAATTGGGCATTGAGAAGAGGGGCTTCATAAGTTGGGGAAAGATAAATAGAAAGCGTAGGGGGCAGAGATATCCGGCCAGAAATCGCAAGTTTACTTTAAGCCAAGTATCTAACTAATTCTGAAACTGTGTTTGTGGATTTGGATGAGGTTTATAATGAATTATAAGATCGTCTTGTAAATTCCTTATAAATAATAATGTATACATGTTAACAGATAGATAGAACAAGAATTCTTCTGTATATCTTTGTTGGTACTTGGAATCCAGCCTCTCTTCTTTGCGGGAGATGTATTAACTTTTTTTTTTTTTCCTTAAACCTTGTCTGCTTGATGGATCCAGTTGGTTACCCAAGTGAGGTACATTTTTGCCTCCATGCTGCCAAGCATACGTATTTAGAAAATTAGTGAAAAGGATCTGTTTGTTATACAATTTTGGAGCCAAGTCCTTTAACTTAAGAAATTTTATGAATTGAACTAAGTCATGGTTATTTCATTATTATTATAGTTATTTGAATAATCAAATTTACTGTAAAATAATTATCTGAAATATGAATATGGTTGTTTTAAAAAAACAATTTTGGATATTTTGTATTAAGCCATTTTTGCTATCTGATATGTACAGTAGTAATATTATTTATATAGATTTATCTCATAAATTATACATAAATTACAAAGTAATTATACATAAATTTAATTGGTTTCGCCTAAATTTATATGAAGTCAACCAACGACTTTTGTAAAATTTCTGAAAATAATGTGTAAACATCATGATTCCAATCCTCCAAACCCATCTTGAAGTTTCCGTTGTTGGCAATAGACTGTTCTTAATGTAATGGCAAACGGACTCTGAAGTTCGAAGCTTTACTAGCATTTATAAACCACTCCTATTTGTCCAAGTTTTTAGGTACAAAAAAACTTGCAGAAAGAAGTATGCTCGGAAATAGGGAAAAATATCAGAAATTTCTATCTTGAGAACAGGTCAGTTAGTTATTTTCCTCGAGTGTATTTGCGGGAACTGTCAACTGTCAGGAGGAAAGGAGAATCATATCGACTTAAACCCAGATTATATATATATATATATATTTATAAAACCTTACCACTCCTTCTTCTAAGCCCCTTGGGTTTTATAGCATTCCCCCTACCCATACAGAACTCTGTTTAGCGGTGTGTACGTAACCGGTCAACCTATGACCGGTTACGCCCATTATAAAAAAAAATATTACAACAAAGATAGAATAATATCACGACCAAGAAGATCTGTTCTTTACGAAATCTATGTGGTCTATGTCGGGGATTCTTCCCCAACCAGGTCCGGTCCCCCTGTCTCCGCTGTCTTCAGCCATTGAAGAAGACCCACAATGAAAATACAAGTAAATAATTCGAGTGGTCCAAAAAAAAGTTTTCTTTACAGTGGAGAATCTTCAAGTCCAAATTGAGTGAAATGAGGACTTTGAAGGGCCTCTTGAAGCAGCTCATCATCATCCCACGAATCACGATATGTCTCTAAGTGCACATCAGCGTTTCTCAAGGCAGATATGCAGAGCTCTTTTCTCCATTCTTCTAAACGTGGGAATCCTATATAGTCTCCATATTTGTCACTATACTGCAAAATAAGCTAACATGTTAGCAAACTCATTGTGCAGAATGTCAAGGATCAATAGTGCAAAATAAGGATTGAATTCACCTCGGCTTGACATAAAGAGATGTCATGTCAAAAATTAATTCAACCTAAAAATTTAAACCCTTAGGTGAAAAATTGAAAATTCATAATAATTTTATTATCATTTCTAACATAAAACTACAACCCACGTGTTCATTCTTCTTCGTTAATACCATCCCCTAACAAACCTGTTAGGTGACCAAGAATGTCAGTGCTGACCCATTCACTTTACTATAGTTCAGTAATAAAGAGAAGTAGGGTAATGGAATTCTCGCCTCGAAATTTGCAATATCATGTGTATTGTGCTTTGGAATGCCAGCTACATCTCTTGAATGATAGAACTCCTTGATTGATTGCATCATTTCCTCCGTTGATGGCAATGCTCTTTTCCCAGACAGCAGTTGAGCTATCCATTTTGCTTGGGACTCAAAGAAAGGGAACCCTATTATCTGCACCATCTCATCAATCAAGAATACTGTTGTTTTAGTAGAATAGACTTTAATAAAGTATCTACCAACATTATGCCAAAAGATGTTCCTACAAGAAGAACCAGAATTAAGGGTTATCTACCTTTCTAGGAATGCCTATAAAAGATAGAGATGGAGCAAGTGATGGGGGAAAAGTGTGCTCATACAATGGACCCACTCTGTCATCATCCACAACAACCATTCCTTCGGTGTCAAGAAAGGGGAATGCATAGGAGTACCTACACAAAACCAATTGAAGCCTATCAATCACAAGGATTCACAACTAATTAACTTTAAAAGGAAACGTGAAGATATGCTTGGATGCAGGGTCCCACAATGAGGTCTCCAAGCCAAAGGTCATAATAATCCAATCACAGTTTCCTTTGACCTCTTGTTGGGAACAGAACAGTGAAATTTTTAAGACAGATTTCACTGTGATTATGTGCATGATTCATGATGAAGAATAACTATATTAATTATCACAGATAAGTTCTTAATCAATCTTTTGCCAACTTAATTTTCTGAGATGGATATTGATTAAGTTACCCAGTGCAGTACAAAATAGTGTCCGCAATAATGCAAGAACCGTCCACGAATCTAACCTGCCCATCCTCTTGAAGTGTGTCTATCTGCACATTATACCACTTACTGTGAAGCTAGCAACAATAGTATAATCAAGTTCTTTTTTTTTTCTTTTAATATTGAAACCTAAGGATTAAGTAGTGATGCCTGGGGATGAAGGTGCAAGTTCTCGTGTTTGGATATGACTTTTGAAAGACCCTCAGAAATATTAAGAGATCTGGAACTTAGATGGACTTCCTTCGCTATATCCGCAAGCTCCATTGATATATCTTGTCCACTCAATGAATTTCCAACCACCACCACAGTCTGTTGAATTAAAACTTACCTCAGTTATAGTTTGAAGAGTGCATATTTAGCTAAAAGATTCGTGCATACCAGTGACGATAGAAATTAACTATTATACCTCATTCCGGAATGGCTCTGGAGATCTGTAAATGTGACTATGCATTTGTTTCCTTTTCCATGTATCCATTCCTGTGCATCAGAAAGACAGGTATAAAAATAGATTATATATGCATGAGCTTGAAACCTTTTCTAAATAGATATATGAAAGGATCATTTCAAGGGTCCTAACACCATTTTGTTCTTTTGGAAGCCCTGTTAGCTAGAGATTTAGAGATCAAGTTGAATTCAACCTACCTTTAACGGATGGCAATCTAGGTTGAGAGTAATGACCAGTGGCCACAACCACTGCATCAAACACCTCTTCCACCTCCTTCTCATTCTTCTTCTCTTTGCTTCTAACAACCCATTTCAAATCATTACTGCAGACACCATAATCCAACATTCCCACATAATCCACCCTTGTGTTGAACCTTATCATCTCTCTCAACCCAAACCATTCACAGAAATCCTTAAGGTACAGAAGGAGCTCACTGTGGCTAGGAAACCTCCTCATGTCTCTACCTTTCTTGACCAAAAATGGGAAATCAGTGAATCCCATGATCTCTCGGGGAGAGATGAGCCTTAAAGATTCATAAATACTGCTATGCACCTTTAGGAAAGGGTTCCTTCCTAAAGGATCCTCCCCTTCTACATCTGGGTCATATAGCCACTGCCCTCCAACATCATGATTCTGCTCTAACACAGCCACCTTATGACCTTCTTTTCTAAACTCCCTCGCAGCCACTAGGCCAGATGGTCCAGCTCCAATCACACAGACATTCTTGGACTGGTTTTTCTCAGAAACCATGGCCGTTGGACCAAGCTGTGGAAAAGTGCGGCAGAAAGGAAGAGAGTACTGAAGCTATACCCTGTATAGGTGATAGACTGATAGGCGAGATTGGAAGTGGATTTTGTGGGTGGGAAATTTGTTGGGGGATAGCGGGGGTTTTTATGGGTGAACAAGTTTCACGTAGGCAAAGGGAAACCATAATCTGTGGGGATAGTGATGGTTTGCTGGCTGGGAGACACACGTGAACATCTAAAATCAATGCTTCCAGATCTGTCCACTTTGAAGTTTGGACTTCAATAGTGTCACTTGGACTCTTTAGTCTTTACGTTGAATGTAATCATAGCTTTACGATACGATCATGATTAATTCGCAAACAGATTAATAAACCAGTTATGCTACTTGTTCACCTCACCAAATTTTAAGACTGAGATCTTAAATTTTGTATTATTGGCTTATAAATCTTACACATTAAGTATACAAGATTAATCATTTCTTTTTTCTTTTGCCATAAATCACCTTTATTTGGTGTTCACTTATCAATACTCATAACCCCAATTTATCTATTTTATATAAACGGCTAGAAATTAACATAGCAGTATCAATCAGCTTTTTCTGATGCACCCAGATCAGAAAAAACAAAATTGCTGCAAGTGCGTTTCCATAGGCTCACTAGCTTCTCAGCTAGTAGGTATTAAGCAAGAGGAAGACTATGGTTGTTGAGGCTATGGTCTATGGCTTGGAATCCCGCAATCACAATAGGCATTTCTCACCTTCAAGCTAAGAGAACAAGACAATCGTGGAATAGTGACCATGTCATTTAATACAGTTCCTTGCTACATTTTGACCTTTCATTGTTGATAAAGTGAACCACTTTTTCTTCTTTTCCTTTACTTTTCTAACTATAATATGGTTTTGTTTGTTTGATCTGCAAAAGCACTGAGTCAAGAGGGAAATAAGAGAGATAAAATAATACTCTCATATGACGGGGAAAACAATGACGAATTTTCAAAAAAATTATTTTTATTTCTTTCTCCATTACTACATAATGCTTTGAGTAATTTGTAAGTTATCCTTGTTTTTCATGTCTATGTGGCCTTTGGGTGAAGTTTAAGTATACAAATACAAGATTAAATAGTATTTTAATTAAAGAAATTATAGGTTGCTGGTATGCCATAATGCATCAATTAATTTTTAATGCACATGTTTAATGCATAATAAATATATGATATAATTAATAAGGCTGTCTTTTATAATAACCAATTATTTAAGTGAGTAATTGAGGACTTGGTTTATTACTACGCTCTGAGTTTGTGCATTGTCCCAAGAATCAAATCTGATAGCGCCACTATCTGACAAAAAGATTACATAAAGTTCTGTTGGATTGCTTTCTTTACATTGTTATTATGATAAATTTCGAAGGTTTTTCACCCACTCTTATTGATGAAAGGGTCCCTAATTATATTTGAGAATAGAAATTATTTTCACAAATATAAGAAAAGTAATGAAAAAACTGCCAATGCATCAATCACCAGGAAAGTACAAACAATAATAGAGACAGAAACACGAATACTCTGATACAACAAAATGTCAAGTATTTACATGTAATTTAAAATATTGTATCAATATATACTACAACCAATCCGGTTTTGAAATATCCTTGCTTCATAGATGCATGACTAAAAGTTTTCTTATTAAATCCTCATTGTTCTTGTATTTCTTTTCTATTTAGTAGTAATATTATTCTTGGTGTGCTTCAAGAAAGTCTTCACTGAGAAGCTCTCATTTCAGATAGCATATGGAGTTGGTGGAACCAGACATGAACATAAAAGTAAAATAACTATAAGATGTACTAAGTTAAAGTTGGGTATATATAACCATAAGAAGCAGGCAATGATTTTGTGACTGTCTGAATTCTTCTGGCATTCATCATAAATTTGGCACTCCTTTTATTACCATATTTTTATCAGACACTGGTCTGCTCAACCACAGATATCTATTTTTCTTTTTTCTCTTTACTGTCTTTAGTTTCCAACACTATGATTCAACACAAAGAGTGCAAATTATATAGTTATGCTTGGTCATAGCCTAGCCGAGCAAACTGATACATGATCATTCGGAGGAGGCTTGAATGGCTCAGTAGTTTGAAAGCTACTCTTCATGATTCTTAATGATTAGTGATATTGTTATTGACCATGTATATATTGGTATCTGTAGGCATTGAAAGAATTATGACAGTGAGAGTTCTCTCTACTACAAATAGCTTAAGAAGTAAGGTTAATTGCATTGAATGGTTCTGCTGATTTCATTTCTACACTTGCACAGCTGTAGTAAGATCTTATTTTCCTTCAAGTGGAAATTCTGAATTCACAAGCATCATGTATAGGGATTAGCTCAGTTGGCCATATATAGTAAGCAACTAATATGCCTATTAATGATATGTGATTGCTGTTAAAGCAGCTCAATTGGTTGAGGCTTGCACAATCACACAAGCTGTAATTGCTGTAAATACACTGTTTGTTTCTTTGAGAATGCTTGGAAGCCAGAGAAATACTTTATTTTCCTTTGCGCTTTGTGTATCCCACTGAAAGGGAAATACTCTTTTTGTCTTGTATCAACATGTACCACCTCTCCATGCTAGTATGAAAAAGCTATGTATCGGAACTTTAAATAATCTCACCAAATTATTTTAGAGTAAATTAATGATTTAATTTTTGAAAGATGCATTCCGTCTTAATTTGGTCATATAATTTTAAAATCTCTTAATTTAATTCATAAATTTTACTTTTATTTTTAAAGTAGTTCTTTGTTAGATGCCATTAACGAATTTCATAACGTAGATTAATCAATTGTCTATGTAATTATTAAGTTGTTGATATGTTTGAAACGATGTCGTTTAAAACATGAGATTGGCTAAAGGGTGGGAAACAACAACTGGTTAGTCCAGTAAGATTAAAGGATTAATTTGAGATGTTTTAAAATTGGAGGACCAAATTGAGAAGTAATATATTTTTAAAAGACCAAATTATTAATTTACTTATTATTTTATGATATATACTTTGAGAAAGCTATGAATTTAAAAATTTCTTTTTTGGCTTGTTTTACAATTATTTGACACATTAAAAAGAAAAATAAATTTCATAAAATACTGTTCTAAAATACAATATCTCATGCATGTGAATGGAATTATGCCTAAACAAGTTGCTTAAATATATTCTCCTTTTCTTGTAATTCTGTATTCATGAAGCAAAATCATTAAAGCTTGTTTATCAACTAAATTATAAATGTAATGGAAGGATGATGAAGCCTAAGGTAGGGTGAAAGCAATCATGCATGGTGAAGTTATTTTTACCACCAACTTAATTTGTTTAGGTTTTGTTTGGATTTTTAAACTTGTGGGTAATAAAATTATGAATCTAAGTGTTGAAAAAATCAAACCAAGTAGAATGTATTCAAGAAGTGATCATCCACTCATTATTGTCATTAAGAGTAAAGTTATCTCAAAGCTCCATCTTCAATTCAACTCTCTTTAATTTGTTGTTGTGTAATAATTAAGATAAAATAATGTTAGTTACCCATTTTTTTCTTTTAAGTGTCACAAATTTTTTCTTATGTTATGGTTAAACAATGTCGGTTAATTTACAAACACTTCAATTAATTTATTTTTTTTAATTTGATAAAAACACATGTCATTGTGACTTAGCCTAAATAAATTAACAAAATTAAGATTTTAATATAAAAGAATATATCTAATCCCTGTTTTCATCATTAGGTTAGAAGTTTATAATTCTCAATTAAAATTAAAATTTAAATGAACTCACCTAACAAAATTTTAAGGCCAAATGAACTTAAATATGAGGCATTCTGTATTTATGATTTATAATTTTCTATAAATTATTACAATTTCTCTCTTCAACCACTCATCTCACTTCACTTACATCATTTCATTACTTGATTTAAGAAAAATTTTATGAAATTTTATAAAAAATATATTTGTAAAAGCAAATTAATTCTTTAGGAAAAATACCTTCAATGTCCTTACAAATACGAAAATGCAAATTTTTGGACGTTAATAGGAGCTTCCTGGCATGTCATAAACCTTCTAGTAAAGTTGAATGAAAATCCCGTCTTATCCGCGCAATTGTACCAGATAATTTATATACTTTTCTAAAAATATTAATGAAAATAAAATTATAATTTCAAATATAATTTAAAACATAATTTGATTAAATTAAGATAATATTAAAATTAATATTAAATATAACATGATTATACCATTTATTAGTTTGCTGTGTAACAATTTTTTTGAATTAATTATTAAAATTATTTTTGAACTAAAATAATCACAAGAAATGTGTAATTATTTTATTGTGAAGTTTAATTTTCCATTATCAACTTAAGTAATAAAAGAATTAATAGATGAATTACATTTTTTTGGTGATATATAATTACATTTTAGAATAAATTATTTTTTAAATATGTTTTTATTATATGAATTTTTTATTATAAAATATATACGAATTTTTATTAAAAATTAAAAAAATTATTACAACTTAATTTAATTTTAAATTTAATATTATTTAAATAATTCATATGTCTAAAATAATTATCTAAAACATAAGAAAAAATATACGTAAAACTCAAATAATTTATTTATTCACATCTTTTAATAATATTAATGTAAATAAAAAAAACATTAAATAACTTTTAAAAATTATTTTATAATTATAAATTTAAATACTCAAACATTGAATAAATTTAAAAAGCTTTTGATAATAAAATTAAAGATTTTTAAAAGGTATTTTAAACAAATTATTTAAATAAGTTTAAATTTAAAATTAAATTAAGATGTAATATTTAAAAAAAACTTTATATATATTTTCATAAAAATAATGTTATTTATAAATTTTTTATATCACTTTTATATACTTTATTATTATTTTATAATATATTAATAATTAAAACTTAAAATTAAAAGTGTAAAAAGTGTGAATAAATAATAATCTTTTTAATAAAAAAAAAGACTATATTTAAAGAGCTACATTTTACAAGGTGAAGTGAAACATTTTAAAGTAAGGTTTTTTTTTTGGCCAACTCTCTAAAGTAAGGTTGTAAGTGTAATTTTACCATGTATTAAAAAAAAAAAAGTGTTGTGGGTCTCTAGGTCAACAGTCAAGACTCGAGTAGCTAGACGATGGCATCGGTGATTCGGTATATACAGTTTTAGAGGGAAAAGTTAGTTGCAAAAGGAAGCGAAGGAAAAAGGGAAAGCAAGGTCAAAGGTGGATGTGGACGTGCCTTCTTCCCGACTCTAATGGGGCGTCGCCAAACTGGCATGGTTGGAAGTGGGAAGGTGGTTTGCTTGACAGGGTGTTATTCTTGGTGGTGCGACTCTCTCACTCGTTGGCATGGGGGTTACTTTGTTACAACATACTCTGTTGCAACAAACGCGCAGTTGCTCAATATCAAGGGAGGCAACAATTGTAGAGACCTCTCTTGGGCTATCTCACTCACAGATCAAACAAGGTATGCTCTTTACCCATTTTCTTCTTGTTTGACACTTTGTGTGAGTATTCACGAATGGGTTTGTTGCCTTTCTTTAAATGAATATGATGATCAATCCCCTTTGAAGTTATTCAATAATGAAATCAATTTTGTGTTTTATTGTGTCATCAACTGTTAAATTTATTTCACATCCTTTTATGGTGTAAAAAATATGATAGTTAACTGCATAAAATAAATTTAATATCGTTTGCACTCTTCTAATCATGAAATTATGGTTTGACTAAATTAGCAGTAATTGATGTTGTGTTGCCAAAAGACTTTTTTTAAGGATTTTATCTATCTGGTGGTCATATTGGTAAAAATTATCCAGGTTTTGTATCACTTTAACGTTTGTTTCTCGTGCAAGTTCACCAAACGTTGCACATATCTGTGAATTTGTCATATAAACTCACTCTGTCTCAGAGAATGCAGAGTTTACAAACTGAACCAACTAATGTCACCATTTTTCGGATATTCTTATTAGAATAACTTATAATTGAGATATCTATTTTTCTCTACAAAAGCTACGTCAACCACCAGTCTGCGTGCTAATATGTGTTAACTGTTAAGATGCACATCATTACAGATATTTTCACTATTTTATCTATAGTTGGGGTGGGATTTGTCACGAACACGGGGTTGATTAGTGCCCCTTAATGCAAGGCTTTATCCTTTGATTTTTATTTTGCTTTCATGAGTTTTCAGGTTTCACAGAAGGTGCTCAATAAATGGATCCAAATCTTGGTGGAGATTAACCATGTTATTTGTTGCACATAACAGCTCTGAGTTCTCCTCTTTGAACTGTTGTCATGTCATCGAACAAGTAATTTCACTCACAATGCTTCAAGACAACTTAGCTTTAGCCTTCCCTCTCCCCCTCCCCGCCCATATTCTTGATATGAAATAGAAGCTTTCCCCCATGCCAATGAACTACATTCCTTTGTTTCTCTATGGAAAATATCTCTAAGATCTAAAATCAAAAAGTGAAAAAAAAATATTTAGATATTATGCTTCTTGGACCAGCTTCCACCCTCTCTTCCTCTATATCTTGGAATAAATTCTTACTTGTTGCTTGGGGCTCTGAACTTGTTTCATCTTTGATCAGTGATGGTGGAGGGAAGTGGGGGTTCTGAACTTGTTTCTTCTTTGATCAGTGATGGTAGAGGAAAGTATTAATACCCAGGTGACATCCGAGAAAGTTGAACCTAAAGATGGTGATGAGAAAGAAAATCCTACCAGGGGATTAGTTATCACAAAAGGTGGGAATATGATTCTTTTGCGATATCTTAGTGGTCGAACTATTTCCTGCCATGATTTTTGCAAATATGGCGTCAAACAAGCCGTTGAAACTAAGCCGTGGGATGCAGCACAGAAAATGGTTTCCCCAAGGGGCAGGAAAACCAAAATTCCAGAAGAAACTGTTACTTCTTTGTCGTTGGGGACAGAGAAATGGAGAAGCAGTTCAAAGTCTTCTCCAACTTCAAAACTTGGAAAGCCCAACCGTCCTGTTATCATCAAGGAAGTATGTCTATCATTAATGAATGAAAAGACTGTCTTTAAAGAGACAAATTTACCATCTTTTCAAGAAACATATGTTTCTGTTGGGAGTTCCACATCGGATGACTAAGTCAATCTATGGAGGTTTATAAGTCCCTTAGGCTCCCTCCTCCTTGAGCTAGCTTTTGGGGTGAGTTCTAATGGCCGCCCCAATTTCAACAGTTTCCATGGAACATAATAGCAGTGACATAAAGCAAGCACAATCAGAGCCATCTTCTCTCGCTGTGCAGGAGAGTTCAAATAGTCAAACAAACAAAATAGTGAATAGCAAACAGACAAGGACATCTTTAAATGGTAGTAAGAAGATACCGGTGCCGCCAAGTAGTTCCTTATCTTCAAAACACAATGTCAAGAAATCTTCAAGCATAAGTTCTAAGACTACCAAGAACATGAAAGGAGTGTCATATCTGAAAAATCAAAAGAATGTTGAAGAAGTCAAATCTGAGCTAGCCCACAAAGAAAATTTGCCAGAGAAAATTTTGCATGTCATTGAACGTATCTCTGAGAAGAAATCTTTGGAGCCTACTGTAGTTTGTGATACCACTAACACTTCTTCGGCCTCACCTTCATCATCAAGGGACAAAAGCTTGAAGCTGGCCAATAAGCAAATTAGCAATCCTGGATCGCTTGTATCCTCAAGAAAGAGCTTTAGACAGGCTGGACGTGGAATTGGTCTAACTATATCTTTGCCATCGTCCCCTCTATCTTCTGGATACAAAAGCAAGAGATATAAGCAGCATAAAGCGAATAGTGCTTCGTCATCCTTATCTTCATCATCCCTATCAGCATCGCCTATTTCCCCCTCCAACTCTCCCCTTGGAAAACAAAACGTTGCTACTTCGATGTCCAACAAAACAGGACATGAAAATGTAAAGGTGGGGTACAGGCCAAAAACGAAAGCAATAGTTGGGGCAGGAAATAAGGTTATTCCAGCCTGGAAGTTGACTTTTAGGAGAGGTCAGTTGATTGAACACCAGCCTCGGAGCAACATTCCTAGGAGACTCAACACTAGGTCGGCAGGCCTACTTAATGAATCAAATTATGTAAAATTAAAATCTGGGAAAGTTGTTTCCAGACAACAACTTCTGGAAGGAAGTAAAAGGAGAAGCCTTAGGAGGAAGGATGTGGATGGAAGCAAGATGTATAGATCGAGATTAGGACCTGAGCAAGTCGTTTTGAGGAGGAAGGATGTGGATGGAAGAACGATGTATAGATCGAGATTAGGACCTGAGCAAGTCGTTTTGAGACACCAAAATTTGGAAAGGAAGAAGGTTACCCGGCGTTTGTATAATAATGTAATTGAAGAGACCGCTAGCAAGCTTGCTGAGCTCAGGAAGAGCAATGTCAAGGCTTTGGTTGGCGCATTTGAAACCGTTATATCTCTTGATCTTCAATAGGCCACACCTGTGGAAATAAGCACATGTTAAGTCACCTAAGGTATTGAATATATCACTGTTATGTACATAAATAAGTTTTTAGGAGAAAAATAAGAAGAATAAAGACCTCAGTTCTGAAAGTGACTTAAGTATTAAGCTTTCAGAAGATGCAACTGAAGTGGCATGGATTATTAAGCTCAGCTTATTAATGTTGTTTCTGTATTTCCCTTGATGACATCAAGTTATTAATATATGATGAATGAGGCAATTTCGCTGTTTATATGTATTAATGTGCATATTATATCGATGGGCAACTCTTCGATAACCACTTAGTCACCATCTGTTTGGGTATTGGGAAGGCACCACCACCACAAGAGTAGTAGCTCTCGAACGGTCGAACCTGTGCCTTGGCAAATTGGCAATTCAAGGCATGACAGGGAACCACCAAGACAGAGCTCAGCTGTTACTGTTTATTCATTACTGACTTTTTGATAACCTTATCCTTACAAATTCTTATCACTGATAAGATTTTGTGAGATTATTATATCGTCCTTTTGTAGAGAGATGATGCAAAACTTGCGTTTCTGTTGAACAAGCTTTGGATACTCTTTGACAACCCCATTATTAAACTTGACCTATATTTTCAGTGGTCAAGTTCCTCTTTTATGCGGCCTATTTTATGGCATAGATTTAAAGTGTGTTTAGTAAACACAATGTGCAACTAGATATTCACATTTTCGTTTCTCCATTTTTGTTTCTTTTATTCTCACTTCCACCAAAAACGTCCTTGGTTTTTGGATCGACAGAATAAAGTAATGCTATTCACGCTAGATTGTCTCACAAAAATTACACCCATTTTCTGCAGACCACTAAAATTATGACAGTATCAAATCTTGTGGGTGATCTAAAATTCTGCATAGAGGTGTTTTTGGTGAGGGACTTGGGTGTGTGAGTAGCATAATATGAGCAGAATCAAAATCAGTATTATAACGCATATGGGCAGGTTCCGTAAATTATGGTCTATTTCTTTCGTCGGGCTTGGCAAAATCTTAAAAGAAATCTTTTTCGTCTTGGCGTAGAGCCGCAAGTTTATTTTAAGCCCGCAATGCCCAAACTTTAAAAACGTGTTTATTGGCTGATTGTTTGGCCACTATAGCCTATTAGCCTTCGCATTTTCTGTGGATTCATTTGAATGTCCTTCTGCAGTTCCTAGACGACCATCTGAAGGTGCAGGAAGAACCTTATGGGCCTTCTTGGGTACCTTTCTATATATCATACTGACAGGAACCAGGATTTGGGACTCACTCTCAAATTGAATATGTGCATTGCAATTACGCAGGTAGAAAAATGAGTGGAGTTGTGAGTCACTCTCATATTAAGTGGCATTCTCAATACGCACCAATAACGTCCAGCCTGTGACAAAGAGACAGCGATTGAAATGGCACTCAATTTTGCTCTTGGAAACTTAGTCACGATATGAGGTAAGCCTGTGCTTCAATTGGAACCCACATGAAATCTCCATAGGATCATACTAAGGTCCCCTTGGGTTATGACCATTCTAACGTTTGTGGTGTACCTTGAGATCCTGGATTCGTTATGATCACTAGTCAAACTCTATTAATAAAGTGACAGAGAAAGAAACATTGTCGTACCTGCAAGTAAATCTGAGTGCACGTTGAGTTTCAGGTTTTCTTTTACATAAAGATTTGTCGAGTTTAGACCCTTTAAAAATTAACAAATTAGATCACTGACTCAAGTCCATAATCAACTCTACTTGCAAGGTGCCGAATAACTTGAAGTGAATTTCTCTATGAGTGATTAAACCTATGAAGGAAAATGTATCCCATCCAAATGAGTAAGAGACTGACACCAATAACCTTATTGATTGCAGAACTAGTTAATCATCCTTAACTGCCAAGGAGCTGATCCTGTCACGCAAAAGTTGTTAACCTCAAGAGGCATAAGAGAAAAAAAAAGGCAAAACCTATTCATATGAAAAGGAATATATCTTGTTTTCAATATATTTGTGTGCTTTGGTTTATTAACAATTACTTAACCATTTACTTTTTTCCTCCTAGTGGAAAAGGAAACTCCCTTACTGCAGTTCCTTTATTGACATCATTTTTTGCATGGTTTTTTGTTTGTTGGAATCAGATTAACAGCTCGGACATCATTGATTGTGCGGTTTTTGTGAAAGGGCATGGACATGTGATAATATGTAGGTGTTTGCTTGTGGAAACACGTGCACTCAGTTGGGGTGAGCTTCTTTGTCCTCTCAGCATTGCCTATGGAAAAAATAACAGAACCTATCACTGTAGTTTGGCCGGCCCCAATTAATATCAAGCTATTGGACCACAAGATAAGGCTATAGGCATGTGACATTGTCTTGATTGAGAATGACTTATTGTTGACATTTTGGTTTAGGAACTGGGAAGCTATATATTTATGAAGACTTTTCTTATTCGGGGTCAATATATATTTGGCTCCGCGTGAAGTCTTTGTCATCTTGCCAAGTATGAAAATTCATGAAATGTTATATTTTTCACAAAGAGCAGATAATTATATAAAGTGTAAATAGAAAGGAATACAAGACTTGAAAGAACTGAAGTATCTATCAGTATGAGAAACTAGCACTCAAGGACATCATCTACGTAAATGTTGATTAATGGTCCTGCAGGACTATAGTAGCATACTCACCACACTCTCAGAACTATGACGGCATCTCCCAACACAGTAGTAAAAAAACTGGCATAAGTCCCTGCCAAATACCAAGGGTTTGTATGTGTGTATTAAAATGGAAAAGTCAAATTTGGTTTTATCTATAACACTATAGGAGATTCATGGCCATCAATGAACTTGACACTTTAGTGCAAAGTCTTCTTGTCCAACCTCACTTGTCAACCAAGAAGGGGGAACAAACGTAGAGTCTCTCTGCAATTGGGAATCTGTTGGGATTCCATTGTCTGCTAGAAGTCCTACATTGCCCGATAAAAGGGTGATAGTGGGGTTTATAAGCCATGACAGGTATTCCCTTACGAACTAGTTTTTAGGGTGAAATCTACCTACTTTGGTTTCTAACAATGGTATAGAGCAGTTCATTCCAGGCGAGCGGCAGAGGCGGGCTGGAAAGGAGTGAATGGGGAAAGCACTGGGGGGAGGGGGAGAGTCCCGTGCGAGCCCGGGGAGAAAGGCCAGAGCGAAGGCTCTCCGAACAAAGGTTTTTTGAGTGGGCAGCCAGCACCGTAGATGTCGCCTTTTAAGGATGAAGGATTGTTGAGATCCCATGGTCCGCAAGAAGTCCCACATCACCCGATAAAGGGGTGATCATGAGCTTTATAAGTCATGGTAGGCACCTTCTTCTACAAGTTAGCTTTTGGGGTGAGTTTTACCTACCGTGGTTTCTAATAGAAATTTAATGCATGCACATTTTCGCCTGCACATTTTCTCATTTTTATGTGCTAGATACAATGAACCATGTGATGACTACATTCCAGGGTAAGCCAATTAGTAGGTCAGTATCTTATCTTAATATATAATTCATTATTGCTTTCCTTTATGGTGGAGAGACTGCATAGCAATGGCTGTAACATACAAATAATTCAGTTATAACTACAGCTGATGCTTAATATCTCTATTCTTGCAAAGCAATATTTCAATTGTCACGTAAATCTTGCAAATATCAATTATGACCTAGCTTATTTTACCCTTATCTAGATGTAGAATCTAAATAAATCAAATACCCTTTGAGTTTTTATTTTACATTTTTATTTAAGCTTTATTTTCCTTCTCCAGACAGAAAAATATACAGCAAAAGCTAAGATTACTGTGGATTTAGTTTTGGACAGTGCAGGGCATGCTTCCCAGGAGAACTATTTTTCTAGCAAGACAGAACCTTATATGTTAGCCCATTCCACAATTGTAGCATGAGTCACATTTAATGTTATATGAAACATCTATTATAGCAAAGGACAAAATTTGTATATGCATTAATTACTAGGAAGAAAGGGAGGGCAATGTCACTCATCCACTTGATATATTAAAGATACATGTATGATTTGGGAGGCTCTTTGAGTTTAAGGAAAACGATGAGTTTCGATTGTTCTTGTGCAAGAGACATTACATTCAAATATCTGAGATTTAAGTTTAGATATGAAACTAAATCAGTTAGGAGTTATTGATATGTATTCCTCTTATTTTCTATGCACATAATATATATTGAACTAGCACCAATGAAAGGAATGTAGATTTATGGACTCAATAGTACTTTCAAACTCCTCTTCTGTTGAGGAAAAATTGTAGCCTCTTCTTGGAACCCAACATCCCATTACCATGCATAGGGATGGTGATGTACTGAAACACTTAACCATGATTTTAATTTTATGTCTTAGTTATGGGCATAAGTGATGCAACGCTTGTTCAGTAACTAGTCGTTGTTCCCCAAGGAAAAGCGTGCCTAGTGGGGCCACAGCCATCCAACTTGTCCACATGCCCAGATAAGCAAGTCATTTAATGTCTAATCTCTATTTGCTTTGTAAGTCACTTGCAACGAAGAATTTGATAACATTAATGCCACTTATGCATTGGATATTAATACACATAATGAGGAGATTATCATACAAGTAAGGGGAAAACCAAAACATGTATGACTTCGGGAGATTCCTTGTGGGAGACACTGCTATAACATTTATGTGTTTATGTTTAGATCCAAAACTTAAAAATTAATTAGAACTCATTGAGATTTGCCAAGAGGCGATTCCCTGTGTCCCCTACCCTTATATATTAAGCAAGTGCCAATTGAAGGGAGGCAGATCTATAGACTCAATTCTACATTCAACCACTAGGCTTTTTCTCTTTTCTTGAGAAAAAATGGCATTCTATACTTTGAATTCAAAAGCTCATTTCCATGCTCGCTCAAATAGTCGCCCTCTAGACCACATCCACTCATTCTACAATGTAATGAGCACCTAGACAAAAAGGCTTCCCATGAAACCTCTTCTTCATCATTATTGCTTAGCCATAAGCTAGGAGCCTTGAAAGATTTGCATGATTCTATTGAAAAACTTATTCAACTTCCTCTCACCCAAGAAGCCCTCTTCCAAGAGCGTAAAATTGGGTAGATGAGCTTTTGGATGAATCTTTAAGGCTTTTAGATGTGTGTATTGCAGCCAAAGATGCATCATTGCACACAAAAGAGTGCAACCGCGAACTTCAATCAATTATAACAAGCTAACTATCAACCAAAAAAACCATCAGACCATGGCCTTGGTTAGGTTGTTAAAAGATGTTGAAGCAGTCACTGTTTCCATTTTTTTAGTCATTGTTGAGTTTTATCTGAGGATCAACACAAGCAAAACCAAGAAGCTGGTCTTTGGTATCCAAGATCATGCACACCAGAACTATAGCTTGTGCAACGGTATAGATGAAAATGAATTTGCACAAGCAGATGTTAAAGCTGGTCTACCCACTTGGGCTTCATAGACCACCCCATGCTCCTCCCTTCTTATGGTAGCGATGGCAACTTCCTCAGGATTTGAACACCTTACCACTTGGTTTTGTGTCTATTCTTGTGGCTAATTGAGCTAACCACGTGGCCACCAAGATCCCCTATAAACCAAGTGATAGGAAGTTTGAATCCTGGAGAGATCGCCCCCGCTTCCATTAAACCCAAATAAGGGTGGAGCATGGGGGTGGTTCATAAAGCTTAAGTGGGCATACCAACTTTAACACATAAAGCAAGGGAAACAACACAAATAATCTGCAAACCCAATTGACAAAACTGGGATCTCGCATTGAAGACCTTGAAGAAGGCCTAGAGTTTCTATTTAGACATTTGATTAAAATTAGAGTTGCCCTTCTTAACATCCTCACTAACTAGGTGAACAAATATGGGAAATCAAAATTTTTGCATACTTATACATGAAAAGCTTAAATTTAGGTGTCTATTGATAATAAAAGTCTACTCTTGCTCAATTTTTGGTTGCATTATACTATTGATCATCTTAGCATTAACTTGATGACAACATTCTTATCAACAATATGTAGTTTCAAATTGATATAAGAGATATACCAGATGATTATATGGTGTACTTAAGAGAATCTGACTATGACATTAGGCAGACTATAGATCCCACTTTTTATGAATAGGTAGCAACTCATTGTTATTTCATATGTTACCCCAGTGGGTCTATATCTCCTCTGAAAGAAGGGATATGGTTTTGGAGTATAATTGTTTATTATGCCTTGATCTATAGATGACAGTGATTTAGCCACATGAAAGGGTACAACGGTTTCATAAGGATGTTGTGGAGCACCCTATGGATGTGATAGGATGCCCTAAAAGTATTGTTGAGAATCTTATGGAGTCAAAATAGCTTATTGCACCTCCTCTTATGAGACGTTTCAACAGGATAAGGATATTTGCAATACTAGATATTTTGTGGTATAGTTAGGAGAATTTGACTATGACATTGGGCAAAATGTAGATCTAATTGCTTATGAATAGACAGCAAGCAATGACTCGTAATCATTTCATAAGTTACCTAAGTGGATCTAAGGGCTATAAATTTTATTGTCCTACCCATAGAGTAAAGATAGTTAATGCAATATTTGCTAAATTCTTAGAGAATGACATATGTGACTGTAGTTCCTTTGAAAGTAGGGAGATGGCTATAGAAGATGATAGTTTTATTATGCCTTCACTTGTACCATAGGAAATGACAGTGATTCAGCCACATGAAAGGGTACAACAGTTTCATAATGATGTTGTAGGACACCCTACATGTGTTTTTGTGAATCCTACAAAGCTAGAATAACTTATTGCACCTCGTTTTATTAGACGTTATAATAAGGTAAGGATCTGCAATGCCAGATGATTATGTGGTACACTTAGGAGAACTGAATTATGACATTGGGCATAATGTAGATCCCACTACTTATGAATATGCAGTAACCTGTGTAGAGTCTAATAAATGGCTTAAAGCCATGAATAATGAAATTCAGTCCATGAATCATAATGGTGTGTGGGAGCTTGTGGAAATTCCTAATGCATTGAATGCAAATAAGTGTTTAACCAAGAGAGATGCACAACAAAATTTTAGGGGATTTTATACTTTTTCATATTAAATTTTAATTATTATTATAATATTTTTCTTAATCTATTAATTGCAACACATTATACATTAAATTATCACAATTTAATCAAATTACTCTCACCGTTTAATTAAGTATTAAAGTTAATGATTTTAGTTAACATATTAGTTATATAATTAAAAAATTTTGATAAAAACCAAAAAAAATTATTATGCAAAAAGACAAAAATATTCTAAAAACAAATAAGAATAAAATCTTCAATTATCTTTTACTCTTGCCCATATTTTCTTCTTTCCTTAATACCTTCAATCAATGATCCTATCACAAATATTTTATTCTTTCATCTGCCATCTCTCGCTCAAAGACCCACACCCAAAAAAAATACCTTCAACAAATGAAAATTGAATGGTGGGTCTTTGAGTGAGAGAGAATTGATGGAAGTGGTGGTGTTGCTAGTACCATATTAAAACCTTGTTCATCATTGTCTCCTTTTTTCCTTTGGCAGCACCCACTACCCCCACCCCTCGCCTGATTACCACTGTCCAATAATTGAATTTAGTAAGTGATGAAAAAAAAGGTCCCC
>JASKGM010012526.1:0-35951 GCA_034509205.1 Ceratonia siliqua
TCTTTGTGAAATGGCATTTCAGTTATCGCTTACTTAAGGATGATTTTGAATGGTATTGTCTGCATTGATATGTGAGGGTGGTAGGTAATTACCTGAAGGGTAATTATCTACGCCGGTCACGTGTCCTAAATTGGGGCGTGACAAATACATAACTCTTGGGGGGCGATTAGGGGCCCCCCTCATCCATCTTGTAATAAGGGCATATCCGATTATAGATTAAATCTTTGGTATATATGCCTTTTCCCGATAAGAAGTAATTGGAGAGTAGGTAGGGAAATTTAGGGTTTTCTCTTTTCTTTACTTATATTTTGTTTATTAATTTATGATAGTTATGTAATTAGTAAAAAAATAAGAAAATATTATCTTAATTTTTTAGATAAACCCTCTTTTATTTTTTATTGGCCTGACTTTTTTTTCTTGAAGTCTTATCAAGTTTTTTTTACTTTTCCTCTCTCAACATCTCCCTTAATTAATTTATAGATCCGTATATGTAATCATTTTTCAACTCTTTTCGTTGTTTATATATATATATATATATATATATATATGAACATTTAGATAGAAAAAAAGCAACACAAGTGGGCTAGTCTCAAGTGGCTATGTGCACTTGATTTAAACACCATTAGTTCAAACTCTCAAATTGGGTAGCCACCCTAATATCTTTAATTATAATAATTAAAAGATATACATATAAACGATATATTTAAAAATTTCATATTTGATCCACCTCTCACTATCGTTGCCTATATTACCATTATTACTATCAGTGTCGCCACCATTATCATACTATAACAAATTTAATTATATATACATATATATATATGATATTATTTTGAGATTTGAGAATTTAAGGGGATGAAGTTAGGTCTTCAATTTGTTATCCACACAAATTCAATTTAGACATAGATATAATATTTTTGTATAAGTTCAAACTTAGTCCTATAATACTTTACCCATACCTATATATACTCATTCTTACTTATTGGAATGTTGACTTAGTGAGTGGTTTGATAGACTTATACTTTTTAGCAGTTATTTTAAATAGGAGTGTTAATTTTAAAAAAAAGTAAGTATTTGATGTTTGGATGTAGTTATGTAAAAGTTATTTTAGTGAAAAAAGTAGATTTGTAGTGTTTGAATATAAAAATGTAGAAATACTTTTGTGTAGGTAAATATTATTAAATATGAGTGTTATAAAATATTATTAAGAATAGAAATACGTTAACAGTGTAGAGGTATTTTTAATATTAAAATTTTCTCTCTATTCTATTCAAATTTGTTTTTAGCTAAAAGTTGAAAAAATGAATTTATAAAAATAGCTGATTTTCAAGTTTTTTTAACAAAAGCATTTCTGTCTAAAATCTGTTACCAAACACCACTTTTGACCAAAAAATATTTTTTTTATTTAAAAAAAATAGCTTTTCCTATGGAAAAGCAGTAGTCAAATGTGCCCTTATTGACTTATTGTTAGCTTGAGGTGCCTAAAATTCCATACTACTCTAAAGAAGTATAGCTTATGGTACCTTGATACCTTTGTGAGTATACAATCACAAATTCAGAGGATCAAATATAGCTTTTGGTGGATAATTTATCAAATATCCAGAACTATAAGGAGCAAGCAAGACTTAAGATGCAATTGGAACAACTGTTACAGTGTAAGAAAATTCATTAGGCTAAGAAAACTCCATAGTTATGGTCTTATGGAAGATTCATGGGATAGGAACACTAGCTGCTTCCATAACCTAGATAAGAAATCAGCAAGAGGAATCAATTATGGTTTTGATGCAAATTGAAGTTACTACTTTTCAAAATTATATCAAGTGCAATCTTCTCTATTGGACTATGAAGCATAAGCATCATAATGGTGTTTATCTTCATTTATGTTTCTTCTGTTTGTTCTTCTTGTTATTTTTAATGATTCAGTCTAGTTGAGAGACATGTCCCACATCTAAAGTTCGGTGAATGAGTTGAAGTGTCCTTGTAGCTAGGTTCTTTGCAAGAGTTTTGACAATCAAGTTAGTGAAGGTCATTGTTAGGATGCTATGGTAAATCTCACATCACCTAGAAATGAGTGGATTTGGGATATATAAGCATAACATGCACACTTTCCCATGAGCTAGATTGGGGTGATTTTACCTGTCGTATTTGTATTAATGGTAGCAGAACAGTTTGGTCATGGGCGACGATAGCAGTGCTGGAAGGCACTGGGCTAGTGGCTCCTAACAGTGGTTTCAGGGAAAGAAAAAAGGTAGGGCAAGAAGACAGACCTTAGGTGCAGACTACAAGTGATAAGCTATCTGACAATGCAATTCTAGCGCTATGGACGTAGCTGTTCAAAGAGGGGTGGATTATTAGGATGTTGTGATAAGTTCCACATTACTTAGAAATTGGAGGATTGTAGAGGCACCCTTCTACAAGAGTTGTGGAATGAATTATTATCTTAAAGAGTATATCACAAATCCTTATTAGAGCTCTCCAAATAATTGAAAGTTGACATAACTCCATGAAAAGTGGTTATTCTTCGAGAGTAGGTCCACCTAAAGTCGCTCTTATGAGGTTAGAACTCTTTAATTGCACTTTTGTTGGGCTGAGCTCATTAATGAATTCAGTATAATATGTCATAGGTCATTACTAAGCTACTCTAAGGAGTAGCCATACTTCTTCACCCCAAAGAAAGTGGGCTTGTTTGTGGGTTTTACTCTCTTTGGGTGAGAAAACATGATTACTTTTAAAATAACTTAATATTCACTTATATAATATTATTATTTAATAAATTATTTTACAACGTTGAATACAATCATTTTATATGTTTCACATCATTTAAAATATTATAATAAAAATAACCATGCATGAAAATGATTTTTAAATATTACAAAAAGACTAGTGAGTTTGTTAAACCCTGAACTGCCTCTTGGTTATGGAAAGGCCACTATTCTTCCAAAGAAGTGGGGGTGGTTGATCATCTAACATGAAGGTTGTGATATACTATTCCTATTGATAAAATTATTTAACATTAAAAAAAATTAAAATTTTATATTATTGTCCTAAAATATAATATTTTTAAGAATAATTGGACAAAATTATAAAAAAATATTGATTTTTAAATTAATGTTACATCCAATAATTTTCCTTAGTCAATAAGTAAAATAAAAATAGTGAGAATAGAGAAAAAAAAAAGAAGGCGCGTATCGGACGTACCGAAGGGACATGAAATTGCATAGACATAAAAGAAGGCGCGTATCGGACGTGCCAAAGGGACATGAAAGCGCATAGGCAGAGAACTTGACACTGTCAGATTGACTGATCCGAATTTCTTACCTATTAAAGAATCAAGAAAACAGTTTGTGGGAAATTTCCTTTTCTTGTTCGTCTATTGATTTCGATTCTTCCCTTTCAATTCTCTGCGGTTGCCATTTGTGGCAGCAATTCGTATTACTCCGCCGAACATGGCCGCATCGCCGTCTACTACGGCCACCACCAACATCATGCTAGCCATCTTCGAGAAGAGGACGAACCCAATCGATCTTTATCGACCTCTTCGCAACTACGTCGCTTTCCACTACTCCGAGCGTGAGGCCCAGAACCTCGAAGACGACCTCCAAACCCTCAAGCAACTCCGTTCCGACATCGAGCGCCACTCTGACCCTTCGCTGACTTCTCGCCGTGACCTCCTTCAATCCTACTACAAATCTCTATGCCTCGTTGAGACCCGTTTTCCCATCTCCCCTGACCCAGATCACGTCAACACTGTAAGCTTTGTATGGTTCGATGCGTTTAAGCCCAAACAGAAGGCGACCCAGCAGAATATTCACCTTGAGAAAGCTGCGGTTTTGTTCAATTTGGGTGCAGTTTATAGTCAGATTGGATTGTCCTATGATCGGAATACTGTTGATGGCCGGAGGCAGGCCTCACATGCGTTTATTGCAGCTGCTGGGTCGTTTGCTTACATGAGGGATAATGCGGCGATGAAAGCGTCAATTGGAAGTTCCACAACAGTGGATGTGTCAGTGGAGTGCGCAGGAATGTTGGAGAGGTTGATGCTGGCTCAGGCACAAGAATGCGTGTTTGAGAATACCATTGCAAAAGGGAGCACCCCGGGGGTGTGTGCGAAGATATCTAGGCAGGTCTGTGAATTTATTGGCCTGCTTGTCAAGTAATATTGATTTAAGTTTAGCCATCTAATGTCAATATATCATGCTAGGAAATGCGATTATGCAGTTGAATTGCTCTGAGTGGATGTAGGAACAAATGGGTCTAATGAACCTTTTACGTTACTGATTTTGCATTACGTTGGTGGTAATAGCTGTCCTCTGAATCCTGGGCACTATTAGAATGATTTTTTATTTGACATGAGTGTTATGGTACAGTTAATTATACTTGAAGTGTGCGAGATAATGTCAAGACCTCAAGGGTCGTTTTTTTGCTACTGACAATACTGATTGGCTTTGAAGTGATAAAACACTTCCGAAAGCTGATTACACCTAAATTTCTTGGGCAATGTAATTTTAATTGAACCATTATTAATTTATTATTGATTATGTTTTGGCACAATTGATGATATTTTGTTACATTTCTGCCTTTTGGGTACTTGGCTAATATATATAACTACTATAACACAAGCTAAATATTGTAAAATAGTAATTTGTGTTGCATACTTGCGTTGATTTTGATTATGTATCGGAAATAATGCAAATGCTACTTGAAATGTAACTGTGTGACAGCTTGCTAACTGATTAAGCTTCTTGTAACTTGCACTCTTTCTTTGTATTTGGGGCCTAAGAACTAACATGCAGTTGGGATATTGTAGGTTGGGCTGTACTACGAGGAATCTTTAGCTTCATTGAACACTGCACCTTTAAACCAGCATTTTGATAAGTCATGGATAGCTCATGTGCAGTTAAAGGCAGCACTATTCTTTGCAGAAGCTTGCTATAGGTATGGATTAGAGCTACATGAGAAAGAAGAGATAGCAGAGGAGATTGCACGATTGAGGAGTGGGGTTAATGCGTTAACTGAGGCAAAGAAAAGTTCAAAGGGTGCTGCAGCACAAATTTTAGATGCAATTAGTAAGTTAGAGGCCAATCTTAACCGAAACCTGGAAAGGGCTGTCAAGGAGAATGATAGAGTTTACCTCATGAGGGTTCCTTCCCCCAATTCCTTACCACCTCTTCCAGCATTTTCCATGGTGAAGCCAATGGCAATGAATGAGGTGTTAGATGCAAGCAAAGAGAAGATGTTTGCAAGTCTTGTTCCTGACAGCAGTGCAAAGGCTCTCTCCAGGTATACTGAAATGGTAGATGAAATTATAAGAATGCAGGCTGAAAAGTTACAACAAGCTAGTGAGTTAACCCGAGTTAGGCTTAAGGAAATGGAACTGCCTGATTCTATTCTTGCTTTGGAAGGGAATTTTACTCTACCAACACATCTCAAAGAAGATGTGGAGGCTGTGCAGATCAGTGGGGGTCCTGCTGGTTTGGAATCTGAGTTACAGCAACTTAAGGACCTAAGGAGGGTGAACCAAGAATTGTTGGTCCAGACAGAGGAGCTGTTGCAGAAGGAAGCAAGAGAAGATGCTCAATTCAGAAGCCAATTTGGGACAAAGTGGACTAGGCCTCAGTCAAGCACTTTGACAAAGAACTTGCAGGATCGATTAAATAGGTTTGCAGGTAACTTGAAGCAAGCTGCAGAAAGTGATGGTCGGATTGAGCGTTCAGTTAGAGACCATTCTGCACTCATGTTAATCCTTGACAGCCGTCCGGTAAATTGTAGACCTTGTTTTGTTGCTACATGTGTTTTATTATGTCGGATTGTTCGTATGTTTTCCTTCATTTTCTTTGAATTTTATCCCCCACAAAAGGTAAAAAGGGGTACTGGGTACTAGACATGCATTTTATAATGCAGGCCTGTCCTTTTCTTATATCAGAACTAGCCTTTTCCCTTTTACTAGTAATTTATATTTTAGCCCTCAGAAAAATGTGGAAAGGTAAAAGAAAAACGTTTCTTTTCCTTAATTGAGACAGTGTGAAGGTATCAACTTTTTCGGGCACCAGTGCGAACTAGTGAATTTGTCTGCTAAATTTGCCATATTTATTTTTTCAGCTATCTTTTACAGTATGAAAATTAATTTTGATGAGATATAATCTGCTGTTAGAACATGCTGATAATGTAGTTTTAAGTATTATTAGTATATTACCCCCTTAGTGGCCTTCCTCTACTTGAATGCCAAGTTTATGGAATTATCAGGTATGACTTGTTCAGAATACATTTGTAAATCATTGAATCTCCTTGTTCTTTTGCCAGATTGAATCTGCACTCCCTACCTTGGCAAGGCCGATAATGTCTTTGGATGCCAATGAAGATGCTATTGTGGGGTCCCTCAAGCTGAGCTTGGTATGTTGTTTTTCTTAATACTGTATAATTATATTATGATTTTCAAAGAATACAATGTATAACCATTTTTGAGTCCATAATTTAAGTATCTGTTATTTTTTTATTCTAAGATGTGAAGTATTAATCTCTCCTCTCCTAATATCTGGTAAGATTATAAATAATTCCTTCTTAAAGTTGGTGGTGGTGAAGATCTGATAAAGTTGTCAATGTGCTTTTGTGGTGATCATAGACTTGCACCATGTTTTTAGCATTTAAAAAATTTAATGCATGGGTTTTGGAGGTTTTGCATTGATTTCTACAGGTTCTGAGAATTTTTTTTGGACAGGCTTGTGTTATTTAATAGTGGAAATATTTAGAATTTTGAACTTGAAATTTTTGAAAATTATGGATTTTCCATTGCATTAACATTTGTTTAAATTGCTATTAGCGAAACCTTTGCATTTTTTACTTCTCAAAAATCTATCATTTGCAATATTACTTACTTAACGTCTTTCCTCACTTTATTTTGTGATTATAAGATAAGTAAATCAACTGAGCAATAGCAGTTAACAGTTTTCTTCTTCACTACCCCCAAAATAAAAAATAATTTTATAAGCTGAGATATTCCTTGACAAATTTGCGATGTGAATTTGACTTGAGTATTGCTGAGAGATAACAAAGGAAGGCTTTTCAATGTACTTTCAAAATGTTTACAATCTGCCTTTGGTTTGTTTGGTAGGGGCTGTAATATTAAAACTGACTTTAATTTTCCTCATCTATATCATCTGCTGTGCTTTAAGATTCTTGTTGAAGTTTGGTGCTCACTAATGCAGAGGCAGCTAGAAACTCTGGGAGCTCAAAGGGCTGGTCTTGAAGACATGCTTAAAGAGATGAAAAGAAAGGTGTTCCTAATCATATGCATTTTTCATCTCTTCCTATAGAAGCTAGCATTTTTTGTTGTTTTTCTGTGCGCATGACCTTTTTTTGTTATATATGCATTCTTTATGTCTTTGGTCACCTACAATGACATTGAAATAATGACAAAGTTCACTCCTTGTGTTCGTATACCATGTCAATGCTGTCCTTGTTCATCTGAATCAACTCTAAGAATCTTTATTCAACTATATATATAGTTTATTCAGGGCTAAATAGTACTTAGGCTAGCCTGAAAGAGTACTTAACCCTTTGGACATATGGAATTCTGCCTCACCCCCGCACCCCTCTCTTAACTAATAAACTGGATGTAGGAGTAGCCCACCTGGTCGTTTTGGGGTTTTCAGTCTAGTGTGTTTATATTTTTTATTTTACATTTGTTGTAACTTCATGCACTGTTCCACACCTATATCACAGCCCTGTGGTGTGAGGCAGATAGGAGTCTTGATTATTAATAAATATGTTGTATTTGATATGTGCCGCATGGATCAGCTATTTCAAAAATTTAATCCATCTGATGCTTGTGGCATATTTATGACTGGGGTTTTCTTTTATCAATATATTCAGTGTGCACTATAATCTTATTAAGTAGTTGTATTAGCTACAAAATGTATCAAAATAAAAAAGAAAGGTATGGAAATAGGTTAGATGTCATATAAATTTTCTGACTGCAGTTATACACTGGGAGCGTGAGTATCCCTTATAAATCTCAACTCAACATTTTGGGAGAGTTTTAGTCTTTCTGGGAAGTAACCTCATTTTCTCTTCATGGGGTGATTACGTCATGATGTCGAGGAACTGATAGAAACCACCAAACAGAAACAGGAATAGATGGAAATACTGAAATATTTTGATATAAACGTCAAACTGTCACAGTATTACAACACAGTAAACTAACTGATAACAACACAGAATGCAAACTACAGCAACGCCAAACTACAGCAACACACTTAAACACCAGAATTACAGTATAATAGTAGACAGACTAGGAAGTTAATACACACAACTTGAACACACAGGACCTTCTAGCATTCAGAGTATGCTAGCCACTGCCAAATTCTCAATTCAATTATCTGTCTAACTCCCTCTTTTTTCTCCCTTGCATTTATCTCTTTCAGATTAACCATTTGTAACTGTCACAAAGTTCTCTCCTTATCTCAACTGCTCCTCTTTCCCTCTCTTATAACTGCCCTTCTCCTTTATTTCTAAAATACCCCTGGGGTCTAACATTACCCCCCCTTGCACTTTCACCTTCTCCTCAAGGTGAAATTCTGCAACGGCTACAAGCATTGATAGAGCCTTACTTGACAAGTCTAATCAGAATAGAGTTGGTCAAGGAAAACAGCATTTGAGGTGAGTAGTTATACAAGAAAATTTAGTCTGCATCTCGTCAACTGGATCTCCTTCCCGAACAGTGTATGCATTCTCTGTAAATAGACATGGTTTTAGTCTCTCACAAATGGCATCAAACAATCTCTCATCCATAATTCTCAAATAGTGGAACCCTCCTCACTAAAGCCAGACAGAGGTGACGCTTAATATCTCTTCTAAGATCCTTAGGTAAAGTCTGAACCAAACTTTCTTCATCTACACCACGAGTTGCCAACCACTTATATTGATCATAGCGTCTAACCCATTCTCAGCTCTTGTGGGAGCAAGTGATGATGCATCCACTGTTCTGAATCACACCTTTTGACTCTCATTTCCTATAGCCGCATGGCATTGCAACAAAGAAGGACAATATTTTCATGGCCTCTGGAAGTCCAGTAAAAGTTTTGAGAAAATAGTGAAGGAGTTTCCTTAGTAGATTGAATTGAAGGAGAGAGAGAGTCGAGCAAATCCATGGCAACATTATTAAGGATTTGCCGTCACTTTTGCTCTAATGGGTAGATTTGGACTTCTTGACCCGCCTGGATCCCATGGGATTATAAATATTGGGCTATTTTGGCCCAATTCCAACACTGCAGGAACTCTAATCTCAACCAGGCCCAAATATCCATTGTACCCAATTCTTTTTTGATACCACTCAGCCATGTTTTTCCCATTTCCTAGCTTTTCTCTGTTTTGGACCAATATTATCACATGGGCTATGGTTTTGGGCCCAATCAGATTTTTAACAACCCTAAACTCCTGTGACTCAGTAACCCACACCTATTTCAGATGCTGAACCGACTCCTTCAACGGCAGATTTGGCCCCACCAGCAACGGCAGTTTCAGAATTGATTCTACATCCTCCTTCAACGGCGGTTCTATTTCCATCAGCAACGGTGGTTCTTTCTTCCTCCTTCAATGGCCCTTCTGCTTCCTCCTTCAACGGCACTTCTATGTCGTCCCTCTGTATAACTACTCGTTGCTGATGGGGCATCCTTTCCCCTTCACCCTCAATTGATCCTCCAACAGAACCTTTGTGTCCCCCCTGGTTCTTAGACCTTGTTTCTGCCATGAACTCACGGACTTCTGCCATAAAATCCTTTGAAGTTTGCCTGATCTCTCTGATTTCACATCTTTGTTTGTCCATTCTTGTATTGACCATTCCCCAAATAGATCTTTTCTCTGATACCAATTGATAGAAACCATGAAACAGAAACAGGAATAGATGGAAATACTGAAATACTCTGATATAAATATCAAACTGTCATAGGATTACAACACGGTAAACTAAACTGACAACAACACAGAACAACAAACTGCAGCAACATCAAACTACAGCAACACACTTAAACACCAGAATTACAGTATAGTAGTAGACAGACTAGGAAGTTAATACGCACAACTTGAACACACAGGACCCTCTAGCATTCAGAGTATGCTAGCCACTCCCCAAATTCCCAATTCAATGATCTGACTAACTCTCTTTTTTCTCCCTTGCATTTGTCTCTTTCGGATTAGCCAATTGTAACTGTCACAAACCTCTCTCTTTGTCTCAACTGCTCGTCGTTCCCTCTCTTATAACTGCCCTTTTCCTTCATTTCTAAACTACCCCTGGAAAGTACCCCTGGGGTCTAACAGGAATGAATAGCTTGCTTGGGGCTATCGGTAATAATGTCATAATTGATTTCCTTTTCCTTGTGCACCCAACAGGAGCTATGTTCATAGGTGAGGAATACAGAAGGCTAGTATAAAATAAAGCGTATTATTGTTAACTGCTGTTTTATATGGAAGACAGATGGGAGACTATTATAATTATCTTCTCATAGATTCTTGTAGGAAGTTAATCTTTGATGCTGCTTGCTCTTAAATGGATTGCAATTGGTTATGTTCGGCATAACACTGAAGTGATTCCAAGGCTGCTGAGGATTGTGAGAAAAAATACTATATGAAGTTCTGTCGTGCTGGTTTTGCATTATTTTAGGGGAAAGATCTATTTCAATAATGTTGAGCTTTTACCTTCCTATTGTGATGGCTCTATTATCTCTCCTTTTATTCATACATATTGGATAAGTTTCTTCTTTCTTTTACAAGATTCTCTGCTAAAAATGACGTCCAAAAACAAAGAGAGAGTATGATAGTTCACAATTTGGCGTACTTTTATCATTCAGACACTTACAAGTTATAAATTAGTGGTTTTTATTTTGCTTTCTACATTGAGTTTACTAATGCTGTGGTTGGAAAGAATCAGTGGGAATTTGTTTCATGCTATGTACTCTGCTTTTCATGAACCCGTCATACACTTCAGAAAAATTTCCGTGGGCTTATATTTCTATAAATGTCTACAGGATGATATACTACCTAAGTTGATGACATCAACTGGCTCTTATGAGGATCTTTTCAAGAAAGAGATGGCAAAATATGACCATATTTGTGAAGAAATAGCTCAAAATATCGAGGCACAAGAGCAGTTGTTGCTGCAGATCCAGGTATCACTGTCTGTATCTGGGGTGTTACTGATCGTATTTAAATTTGATCTATATTTAGATATTTAAACAAGTTAGTTATTTGTCAGTTTTTGCTATTTAAGTTTAACCATGCTCCAATGTACGTTATTGTAATTCTTTGAAGGACATTATAAAGTTAACGGCATAAAAGCAGCAAGGGAGGTTTCTATAATGTGACAATAAAACAGTATTGGAGCCTAGTGTAATATTGGAAAATATAAACAAAGAGAGAGGTCTTTGTAATTTAACCATATCTCAAGGAGAGGTTATTATTTCTCCATTTTAATTCTAGAGAGAGGTGAAGTCATGCCTCTGAAGGCAGGTGATAGAATACTACTGTCACATTAATCATGCTATAAGGAAAGCAGGCATGCATGAGACCCTTTTCTAGTGTTGTTAGTGGTTGGGTATTTTCTTTCTAGGTGTAGGCTTCTTATGGTGATGTCTTAAGGAAACATGAGATATCAACAATGTGATTCTAATATTTGTTTGTCAATGTACACAGGCTCAAAATGACGAATTCTCTGCTATCTTTAATCTTGAAGATTACAAAGGTAGGTTTTGTTTGGTAGTTGTTCTCTATATCAGATTGAATATGCTCTTATGAGTTGTCATCATGCATGCAAGGCTAAGTTTGATTTCAGTTTATGGTCAGTAATGTACAGAAAAATGTGGAATTCTGAATTCTAATAAGTTATCATTATCATTCTAATGAATTCGAATATAGTAATTCTAGTTATAAAGTGGAACAATTTTTTTATTTTTTTTATAATGAATAATGATAAGTCATCCTCTTTAATTGCCAGATATTCCTATTTTCTATTATTCCAATAAAAGAAATTGGAAAGATTTAAAATCAACAAAATAAAAAGTAAGTGGGACTTGCTGCTTCCATTGCTAAGAATGTTGCAAGCTTTTTCCTTTCACCTTCTTTGCCATTCTCAATTGACCCTCCAGTAGGAAAGTAACTGGGAAGAGTGCTACCAATAGGGCAACTAACTCTAAGCTAAAAAAGAGACTGAATATTTCCTGCTACGCTATCTCCACTCTGCAGTTGTAGAAATTTGAGATGAATGGTATTTAATGGGTGCAAAATGCTACATAATGAGTGAGCCAACAACCGTTGGATCTTTTGCTGCTAATCATCCTTCAGGGACAGAGTGCCAATTTTGTTATATTCGATTGGTTGTGTCTTAATATCCAGTCAAATGGAAAATTCCTCAATTGTTACAGTAAATTCTGTTCAACCTGTAGTTTGATGTACGTCAAATTTCAGTTTTTCCTCTTCGTTGGTTATCCTTAGATAGCTCATTCATTTCATACGTAATTTGTTGTTTTATCTGAGTCATCCCTCATGTATATTATTTGATCTTTTCATGGTTACCTCTCATCTATTCCAGCTTCACGTGAAAAATGCTATAAGCAGATTGAAGCTGCCATAGCGAAGTATCTAGAAATAAAAGATAACATCAATGAAGGGTTGAAATTTTACGTTACACTGCAGGTAAGAACTTTCAGATATGCCTGTTTTGAATTGTACTTTTATCAAGTAACTTGATTTATATATCATTTAACAGTCGTTTCCCCCCTTTGGCTATCCAATCACTTTATCATCATTGTTATTATAAATCTTTCCTAGTAGTTTTATATTTGTTTATGAATAGTGCTATTGAAAACAAATGGTTGTTATGTAACAATATGAAATATCATTGTTCATAGGATGCGATCACAAATGTAAAGCAGCAGTGCAGTGACTTTGTAATGACCAGAAACATCCAGTGCAGGGAAATGATTGAAGATGTCCAGAGACAAGTGGCTGGTCTTAGTTTCCAGGATAGCAAAACCACAGGTGCTTTCAACAGCAGTTACCCTTCAGTGGGACACCAAACCCAAAGATCGAATCCACAACAAATAGATTCTCGCCCCCAAACGCCATATTATCAGCCACCTGAGCAGCCACCAGCTACTGGATATGTTCAGCCCCCTGCTCCATATGGTTCTGCACATCAGTCGTCGTCTCCATACCACATTCCACACGCATCAGCTACTCCATACCATCCTCCTCAGGTCCACCAGCAGCCGCCACCAAGCCATGACTATGGCCAACCTGCATATCCTGGATGGCGTGGTCCATATTATAATGCACACTCGCAACAACCTACATCAGTTCCTCGGCCTCCTTATACCATTCCAGGTCCATATCCTCCTCCTCACCAAAGTGGCTACTATAAGCAGCAATAGTCTGCATTTCTGGGCTAGAAAAGAAATATTATTCTTTGTGATATGCAGTCATCTCTTGATGAATAAATGGGATTTAGCTAGATCTCGCCTTTGATCTCAAAGCCTCAAGTGTTATAAATCTTTTGTTTTGGGGCTTTCATTGTATTTCTGTTAATTGGTTTGCATTATCATTGGATTGTGAATTGATAGCTCATACAAGAATGTTCCTATGTATAGTTTGTTTGTTTGTATTTAGTTTTGGTAAAATGTGAGTAGTCTGGCAGAAGGACAATCATTTGTTTACCGAAGTCTGGAGACAATGTAAACATGCATTTTTCTGTTCTAAGGATTAGAGACTTAAGGGGCTGGTTGTTTGGGTTTACCGGAAAATTTATTTTCTCCTTCTCTTGCAAGAGTAAGAATTTTTGAAGGAGTTGTTTTGTTTTTGGATGCAATCATTCAGGACTTTTGAATATGGGTGAACAATTTTGGAGATGAAAATTTTTTCTTCTTATTTTTTTCCTTATCAAGAGAAGTTATAATTTTTAACTTCTCCTTATAGGAGATTTTATCCATTTTCATTAACTTATCATTTTTCTATAAGTCTAAACAAACATGTATATTTTTATCAGAATGTATTATTTTTTGAAAAGTAACTTATTCTCAGAATAAGTTCAAACAAACAGGGTCTTATACTATGCAAGACTTTTCAAGGAGTAGAAGCTCACTTTTGAGTAGAAATAGATACATGTATCTCATTTTCTTTAGTGTGATGATTTGTTCTCAACATCCAGTGATGGTTGTCTTATGATGTTGTTTAAATTCTTTGAAGTTCTATATGTTTCTTTGAGAAGTTTACCCAATACGTGTGTATATTATCCTCTCTTTATCTGTGGTGATGGTGGGCTAATTTGCAATATGGCTCTACGAATCTGCAAAAAGAATTTATATTCATGCAAAATTTTATGTTCTTTTACAAAAAGGTTATAAGTGTGTATAAATTTATGGGTATGCGAGTCAATCTATGAAAATACAAATTTCTAGGAACATATATAAAATTCTTTTCCTCTTTGCAATATGTTTTGAGTAAACCTCATGTTCACTTCTCCAATTTGTTCAGAAGCAAGCCATTGGACAAAATTTTTTCTCTTAAATGTGTCTTATAATATCCCAAGAATCTTTAGGGTTTGTTTAGTTTGATTTTTGTTATATTGTTTTGTTAAAACAGTTATGTTAAATTATTTTTTTTAAAAAAATTTTAAAGAATAAAAGAGTAATTTGTTTGTTTGGTCCGAAAACAATTATGAATTCACTTAAATAGAATGATTGTATAATATTTGTTAAGGTGCCATTAATGAAGGATACTTTTTTTGTTAATTTTTGAAACAAAAAATAGAAAATATTTTTAAAATATTTTTTCTTTTAAAATAATTATTATTTTTTGCTTAAATACACTTTTGGTCTATCTAAAAGTATAAAATTTTTAATTTAAACTTCATCCCAAAAAAATTATTTAAAAAATGTCATTTTATTTAAAAAAATTTAATAAGGTCAATTTATCATATTTTCATCCATTGCAAATGAAAAATGATGGTTTCATGGTTAATTAGTGCATGTGGTCTTATTTTGTCCATGTAAAGTCATTACTTAATACATTATCAAGTGAAATTATAGTGAGAGTAGGGATAAATGAGAGGAAGAAAAGAGAAATGATGCGCATTCAATGTTAATTTATTTAATAATTTGTTAAATAGTTATTATACATAAATAATAATATGATCATGTATACTAATTAATTATAATAGTATCATTTTTTATTTATAGATTAACGAAAATATGATGAAAGGGCTTAATTGAAGATGTTTAAAATATAAAAAGATAAAATTATTTAAATTGAAAACATATAAAATAAATTAAAAATTTTACCATTAAAAGTATATTTAAACTCTTTTTTTTCTTAAGAAAGAAAGGCTCAGTCCAAACACGTATGTTTATTCTTAAAAGAAAAACTATTTAAGACAACAGAAACCAAACATAAAAATAATTTTATAATTTCTTGTCACATCCAATATATATCCCCATGAATTTAGTATTTGGTACAAGACAGCCACCCTTTATCTGGAATGGGGTTCATATGTACTGGAACCTTGGAATTGACAATATTATTCATGACTTCCCATTTGAAGAATCTCAGCACAATGAACAAAAATCAGTATTTGCAGCCTAGCATAGTCTTTTCCAGGGCACACTCTAGGACCCCCACCACACCCTAGAACTAATATTAGTATATAAATATTAATATACTATTTTTATATTATTTAAGAAAATTTTATATTACAATAAATTTTGGATCTCTTTTAGTTGTACTAACTATCCAATATATCTGTTTTAAGATAACATAACGAACTAGAATGGAATGGAAATGGTCAAATTAAATTTAAATTTTTGGATCTTTGTTGGTTGTCCAATATATATTTCGAACTCCATCAAAACAAATTAACAAATATATAAATAAATAAATAAATAAATAAATAAAATATTTTATATTTTATATTTATTTATTTGTTAATTTTGTTTTGACTGAGTACGAACTCACCAACTTTTAATCTTGGAATGATTCCAATACCACTAAGTCAAAAGCCTATTGGTAACTATCCAATATATTTGTTTTAAGAGAAGAAAACAACTTAGAATGGAAATGAAATGGTCAAACTCCAATTTTTTTAAGAGCTAATTATTATGGGATACTTCTAACAGTGCCGTATTTTATAAAAATATGAAATTTATTTTGAGATATATAATTTTAAAATAATATTTTAAGATAACATTAGAAAAAAATATTAAATCTCATATGTTTTCATTATGCAATACACAAATTGTAATAAAAATGGACAGATTGAAGTTTTTTTATTGATATTATGTAGAAAGAAAAATAGTGTAAAACTAGAAGAAATATAATTATTATATTGTAAAATAATGTCTCATAAGATTTTATATATTTTTGTTAAAAAAAATTAGGAGAAAGATAAGTTGTTTTGACTTCAAGGCAAGATGCATAGCAATTAGTGGATAGCTACCAATAAAGAATCACCATCAAGACTCAATTGAGCATCTTTTAGTAAATTAATGTTTTGATTCATTTCTTTTTTAATTAATTTTCTTATAATTAAACACTCATAATTTAATATTCTAAAAATCAATTTCATTCTTTTGTTAATTTGATTAACTAGGAACTAATGAAATTACTAATATTAACTGACAGATGATGTAAATTTCTTGCACTTACTTCTACAATATCTTTTATACAAGTTTATAATTTTGATAACTTCTGGGTTATTTAAATTAATGAAAAGATAAAATAAAAATAAAATTGAGTTTTGGAGGACTAAATTGAGAGGATTTGATTTTGGAGGACTCAATTGAAAAACTTGAAATATTTAGAGGACCAAAATATTAATTTATTTTATATTTGTTGACATTATATATATATATATATATATATATATATATATATATATTTGATGTCATTATGAGATATTATTTTAAAATTATTTAAAAAATTAAATTTACATACACCTGAGTTATATTTATTAAATATTATACGAATGACATGGTATAATATATATGTGTGAAATTTCTCTTCTAAAAGTGCAATATTTTAGTAATAATGTCTTATAAAATTTGTTTTCTCTAGTTTCTCAACTAATTTTCATATTGAAGCTTGACATTAGAGAAAATATTGAATTTTATGATACCTTATTTTAAAATATAATGCTTTTGAAAGCTTTTATGAATAGAATTAACTCAATTTTTAATGATTGTATAGAAAGTAAAATAAAATAAAATAAAATAAATAATAATAATAAACCCTACGGTCCACCCTTTAGGACAAGTGTAGCCCTGATGGGCAAAGTCAGCGTTCGGCAATAATGGTCTCTCTAAAGGTTCCTTGAAGAGGAGGGAAAGCCTCATGATTTCTAAGGACACATTCCAAATATTTCATCCTCTGCAAGTCCTTCCCATGAAGAGCCTCACCAGCTTTCTTAGAGCCACCAATCTCCATTTGCTCTGGTTTTAGCCATCAATACAATATCAATTGAAAGGTGAAAAAAAAAAGAAAACAATATCAAGAGAAAGCAACTGTTTTGTTTCAGAAAAATATTAGATAAAGTTTCTTAAGTATTTGCTATTAAAGAGAAAAGCTTAAATAAATATTCTCTATAAAATATGGGTATACCAAATTAATTGTAAATGATCATATAAACATGTCAGAGAGGTGATCTAATGGGTCTCATATATGATATACTTGTAGGGGTGCCAATGAGGGTTAACTTGAACCGTCAAGAGCTAAAGTGCTAGGTCAAAAAAGTTATTTTTTTAAAAGGGTCTCTAAAATTTAATCTAACCTTAACCTTATAGAGTTATAGGACTAAACAAATCAGCACATAAAAAAATTATAAAAAATAATATTATAAAATTTTATAATAAAATCAAACTTAAACTATTAATCAATCACCCTTAATAAATATATAAAATTTTCATACATAACAAAACATCATTAATCTATTATAGACTTAATCTCCTTTGAGCGTGTGTTAGTGCAGCATTACTAACTTACTAGCGCTGCGTTTAGGGCTTTAAGTGACTGAAAATAGAAAGTAGAGCTGTTATTCAATAACTGACTAGGCTAGACTTAATTTGAACCAGACATTTTGAATCAAAATAAAAAAGAATTAGAGCCCATGCCGAAGGTTAGCCAATATTGAAAATTTAAGCTTTGTCCAAGGTTGAATGCAATATTTTGTTTTAAATTGTTTTTAAAATATGAAAAAAATATACTTTTAAATCCTAATATATTATTTAAATATAGTTTTTTAAAAAAATATGAAATTACACATTTTTCATGTATTTAAAAAGTAAGTTAAAAGTGTATAGATATAATTTGAAACAAATAATATATTTGAATCCTACAAAAGAGATAACATTTAGTAAGTGCTAGTAAGTCCATGGAAAGAAAGTGAAAATAAGAATTTTTAACTTTATAATTCAATAATTGTAAAACAGAAAAAAAAGCTTAACTTGGTTGTCACATATTAGTCATTAACAGATCGAACCTTAAACTAGTCAGACAAAAAATGACCTTTAATTTTTAGGGTATGTTTTTTTGACTAAAAATCTGTCGAAACCGGACCCTAATTGACACTCCAATATACTTGTGCGTTCATTTATAGTTGACTTAATTTACAAAAAATTTATACACTAAGTCTATTTAAAAGTTTCTCTACTATCAAGTTTCTCAATTAACGAATTTCATTAGGTTTGCTAATCAATGAATGACATATGTAATAAGTTTTTTTTTTTTTTGTTTACTTAACTAGTTAAATGGCACACCTCACTTTAGGGTATGAGACCGGCATAAAAAAATTACCATTTAGGTAATTACCTACTTGCCTACAAGACTCATACATTCAACTCACTCAACTCATTTACGACTTGAAAGTAGAAAAAAACCTCAATTTAAAACGTAGAACTTTCTCATCATAATTCAAAAAAATTTCAACAGAATTTTTCGTGAAATATGAACTATCCCAAGGTACAAACAATAAATCACAAGGGTGGACAGTCTCACCATAATTCAAATGGCCTCCATGGCCTAAACGACACACAAATAACCATCATGGACTGCATACACTAATATCATACAAACCATGCAATTATTTACGAACCATGAAAATCATTCAAAATAAAATAAAAATCATGTCCAACTTATTCCACAAGTCCAAAGTGTACTCTACTACTATCCAAAGTTTTCTTACCAAATTAATCAGCAGGCTTAAAAGATATAGGTAGAACTGAAGATGATTCACCAGTAGCCTGATCTGAAAAAAATTAGAATTTGAAAGGGTGAGTCACACTGACTTAGTGAATGGAATAAATACTTACTAAGAGATATATGAACTCCCAGATGTAGTGTGTATTACCGTCAAAATTTATCATGATTAAGAATACTCATTGAAATAAATAGGTGGTATAAACAAAATGTAATGAAACTCGCATAATACACATTACTTTGGAAACAGGGTCATCTGAATATTAGATAATAATAAACAAGAATAATTTATAAAGTTATCACAGGTGGAACTTAAAGTTTAAAAATAACTCACTAAAATTCACAAAGTACTAAGATCCATAATAATTTAATGAAAGAACCTAAACTGAGAACTTGTCATCCTGCTCCCAAAAAAAAGGGCCTCAACTGGAGTAGGCGACTCAATCTTTACATTCGGGAACTGCACTCATCGAAGGAAATATTCAATCAATTGCTTCCTTCTGGAACTTCACTAATACAAAGAAACTATTCAATTCACATCAAATCTTCTATCAGGAATTGCACTCGTTGAGGAACTATTATCGACTGATAAAGGTTGAGACCTAGGTGTACCTAGTATTCTATCATGGCTCTACTACGGATCCCAAAAAAAATTTAAATTCGGACATTTCAATCCTTTCGCAACCATTAACCGGTAAGATCACGACAAAGCATCAGGGAGAAATATAAAATCATGAGGCATATGTGCTTATTCAAGCATAAATAATATTTTAACCTAAAAGGCCCAAATCACATTTCAAATAACATAGATAAATCACATAGAAAATTTTAAAAAGAAATTTCAAGTATCCGAAATAAGTATATATCCACTCACTAAACAAGTTTTGAGAGATGAACTGATTATTCCTAACCAGCCTCTGCTTCAAGACATATAGTTACCGAAGGTTTGTTTCAAATGTTCCTAAAACTATGAAACATACACACAATACATCAGTATTTCATATTCATAACTACCCTTAGATGTGATGACTATGCACTAAAATGGGGAAATTCGTAACTTGGGATTAACCAGTGGTTCCATAAATTAATTTCCTCAGCACCAACATTAACCCAAGATGATAAAACCCATAATCTTTAGAAATAATGATGTAAACCCGAAAACTGATCTAATTACAACACTATCATAACAACACCACCAGAATTCAAGACAAGGCTCGGTTACAATCTATATATAAACTCAGCAAGTAAGGTCTTCTGAATTTGTTAAACTACCATTTCGAAAATTCTTCCCTTATAATCTTTTGATATCAGTGTTCAAAAGAATGTTTCTCAAGTAACAACATTTTTTTTCCTTTGAAGCCAAAACAGCATAGTTAACACCTAGTCCAGATTTGGGAATTTGAACAATACTCCCAAAAATATACCATAAATTGATCAGAATATCAACCCCCTTGGCCATTACCCAAAAGTTAACAAGGAGAGAAACCCACCTTTCACCAACTGACGCCACTCTTTTCATCGCTACCCAACACCAACGCACAAGAAGAGAAGGTCTTTGAAAAATCACCAATTGAATGGGAAAGTGACCATAACAATCTGACTTTGCAAACAAAGAAGGTGCTAATGAAGAAAAGTGGAAGGAAGAAGAAATGGGTTCCTTGGTACTGCAACTGATGGTCGAAGGAGAGAGTGACCAGGGGAGATGAAATCTGGGCTGTTTGGAACGATTTTTATTTTATTATTTTTAAAAATAATTTTTGAAAATAACTCTAATAAATAGTTTTATAGAACAAAAAAACAAAAAACTTGTTTGGGTAAAAAAATCTTTATTAGTTATTTTTTGTGTTTTTTTAAAAAATAGATGAAGAAAACAAGTCAAAATATAAAATAATTATTTTTATTTTTTTATTTTCTAGTTACTGTTTTCGGAAACAGTTTTTAAAAACAACTATGAAAATAGTTATGCAAACGAGTTTTTTTTGTTCTCGCAGAACAAAAATACAAAAAAATTATTTTTAAAAACTAAAACAAACAGCACCAGGGGCTGTTTGGAACGGTTTTTGTTTTATTATTTTTAAAAATAGTTTTTGAAAACAACTCTAAAAAATAGTTTCATAGAATAAAAAAACAAAAAACTTGTTTGGGTAAAAAATTTTTCATAAGTTATTTTTTGTGTTTTTTTAGAAAACAGATAAAGAAAACAAGTCAAAATACAAAAAAATTATTTTTATTTTTTTTAATTACTGTTTTCGAAAATAATTCTTAAAAACAACTGATAAAAATAATTACGCAAACAAATTTTTTTATTCTCACAAAATAAAAAAACAAAAAAATAGTTTTTAAAAATTAAAACAAACCACACCTTTGAATTACCTAGGGTTCTCTCTCTTGCGTCAATTGCCATTTAGTCCATTGTTTTCTTTCTAATTAACTTAAGCACCCCAAAATTGTCTCTTACTAATATTTCTAGCATTTTTATTTTTTTCTAAATCAGCCCAAATATTTTGTCACCTAAATCATATTTTATTATCACATTAAGACACTATATTAAATTACTTTCGTTAATATTTATTTGTATAGAGATCATGATTGGATAACATGAGATAATAAACACATAAGGTTTGTTGTTTTGTTTTTTATATATTAAGGAACATGATCCCTACTAATCTCTCCTGTTTTTTTCCATGTTGTTAAAGCAATTATTTAAAATTTTGTTGTTATAAGGTGCAAAAATATTTTAGAGTAAATTATAATTTATGTTTCGTTTGAAGTCAGTTTACTCTTTTAATTTAAAGTGTGCTATTCAACTTGATAATTTAAAATCAGTTTGCTAGATTTCACATTTAACAAAATTAATCATATAAATGTTAAAATGATAAATAGTTTGAGTGTTATAAGATTATTTATTAGATTAAATTGATAGTTTTAATTTTTAAATATTAGTTTTTATTAATGACTTCAAAATATTATAAATTATTTAATAAAAAAGTAAATTAATTAATATATTCATACACCTTCTTATAATATCAAATATTATTTAAAAAGAATTAAGTGTTATATTATTAAACTTAAAAGAAAGTAAGGATAATTTATCTTATTATAAAAAAAACTATATTATTATTTTGATGATTGAAAGATTTTTAAAATTTTAATTTCATCATCTGATATATATTTTATTGACAAAATAGTCATTCCATTAATGAACATGTTAACGTAACTTAACGACAAGACCGTTTTATTAACAAAATGTGCATTGGAAACCAAACTGTAAAAAATTTCTTTGAGCAGTAAATGGAAAATTTAAAATCTTTTAAATACCAAAACATAATTCAGTCTATAAAAAAAAACTTCGGATAAAATATCAATTTACTGTAAAAGAATTAATTTATACCAGCTCTGATCATCACATAAACTTGAAGGATTTTCTCCGAGATACTTCATGAGGAACGTCAAAGCTATGAATGGAGAGCTGAAGGCTGCAAAAAGCAAGCCCATAACTTTATGCCAAATTGACCGTTGAATAACTTTATCAGCAACTACATTCTGACATTAACTTCCCAAACTCTTCTCTGCTAACCATTAAGAATGACAGAATATCAGAGGGTTTGGCACGAGCAAATGAAGTTCCTAAACAGGTTTTTTAAAATCGAAATCAAATTAAATAGTGAAAAAATAAGTTAAATCCGTTTAATTTAATTTTTTAAGTAAACATTATACCAAATTGACCGTTGAATACATTTTCATAATTTATAGTTATTTAACATAATTATAATTATAAAAGAATTGTTTGTTTATTTTTTTATTAAATAGCTTTAAACTAAGTGTTAAATTTTAAAAGCTTTAGGTTAATAAAAATTAAAAAAATATATTAAAATTTTATAAAATAAGTCTTAATTAATTATAATTTAAATTGATATGACCCAAATAAAAAAATGAAATAAAACTAAAATTGATCAAAGTGAACCAATCTTTAATGGTTTGATTGAGTCATTTCAAACACATTAATTAACTACTTGTTTGACCATGCTGCAAAAGAAGAAAAAATGGTACATTTTAAGAAAAAGTGCTCTCTTTTAATTTTTTGGTTCTGTTTGACTTACGCAACAGTACTTTTAAATGATAGTGAAAATTTATATTTCTTTTGTAGTAAAGAAGTAACTGAAAATTTTTTAAAAATAAAAATAAAATAAAATAAATAATTTTTGAATAAAAATATCCAATATCAAATAAAAGAATACAAATATTATCTCAAATATTAATTAATATAACACTAAAAGAACTTGTTAAAAATTTTGGCCAAATAATAGTTATATTTTCCAACCATTTTAAACAAAAATTTTAAAAATAAAAATTTGGCAAGCAAACAACCTTAAATTAGTGACCATTTTTAAATGAGTAATGTTACTCGCGTAAATATAGTATTTACATAATTCTCATAATCTTTTTTTTTAATTACTCATCATTATTTACTTTCTCTTTCTTATCTCATTTTACTACGTAATATACAGTTGAGTTTTTTTTTTAATAAAAATTATAAAACATTAGTGTTGTAAAGAGTAGAGTTTAAGGTTTAAACCGATAAACACCCTACCTGGAAAGTTGAGTGGAAGAAAGTTTGGACCCTGGCTCATAGCCTCAAACCACTCAGCTATCTTCCCCGCAAGCTCATGATCCTCAACATGCATGAAGAGTTTGTAGATTTATAATATTTTAACATATGGGTCATATTTAAATTGTATATTTTAAACTTCTTATTCAATAAATTCCTTTCAAAGAAAAATAAAATGGATCATCTTATATTCTAAGGAGGTGTTTGGTATCCAGAATATTTTTACATTCTTGAAAATGTTCAGTAAGAAGAAAATTTTTCTTTGTTTGATAGAAGGTTTGAAAAAATATTCCTAAAATGTAACTTTCTCCTGAAATTTACTTTCTTCAAAATTTGCAAATGAAACATTTCCTCTAAAACTGGGTTAGAAAGATTCTGAGAGGGAATAGAAAATTTAAGAATATTTTATTACCCAAATACTCCTATGATAATACCTTAAATTAAAAAAAAATATTAATATGAGAATATAAAATTATATAATGATAAAATATAAAATTATTTTTATATTTAATAAATGTAATTTCTATATTTGTTAAATATAATGATTTTTATATTTAATAAATATAATTTATTAAAATTAATTAATATGAGAATATAAAATTATTATTATAAAATATTTATAATAATAAAATTATTTATAATGCTAGAATTATTTTGGTACATATATTATTTTACTTAATTTTTTTTTAATTTAATTAAAGAGTATTTCTGTAAAATTTACTTACATTCTTCATAATATGTTATATGAAACAAACATAGGAATATGAATGTTACATTCCATTATCAGGAAAATTGAGTTGTAACCAAATACATTTTCTAAATTTTCTTAAAATCTCATTCTAAGAATAAAACATTCTTAGAATATAACTTTCTAAGACTTAAAACATTCCTGATACCAAATGTCTACTAAGTGTCTTGCGCTATTATTTTTCAAAAAATCTACTAAATGAAAATGTGTTAAACTATAACATTTAAATTATTCATGTACAACCTAAACAATTGAAAAATCTCTTATAACCTCATCAAGGTGGAGTTTCTAGTCCCTCTTTCTATCATTTTTTTTGTTCTTTTCCCTTTTGTCGTTGTCATATGTGCCCAACCCGTGTCCAAACCATATACATGTTTGAACCAAAAAATAAATTTTTATTATGATATATACGAATGTGTATTGGTGGTATGTCGTGACGATGTTAGTATCCGACACGCTGACATGGATGAAAATAAATATGTCCATAGAAAATAAGAAATGCTACTAGGAAAAAAAAGATTTGTAAAGGATGAGAATATGAAAGTAGTAAATGTAAAAGGAACAACTTAGATAAAGAATCCAATTATTGCATTATATGTTCAAGGAATACATAGTCAAGTCTGTAAGATTTGGATCCTCTAGGAGGTAACATAACAAAGTCATGTTAGTGAAATCTCAACAGTTGCTTTTGTATCAACGATAGAAAAAGTGCCACAATATAAAATAATTAAAATAATTAGTTTCATTAAACTATTTCTTTTTTTTTTTCTCCTTCTTTTAGGGATTTCCCCCCCTTTTTCTCCTGATCACCAGCACCTTTGGTAGGAGTCCTTGTCTTCTCCGTCTATATCAAATTATCAATAAAACATATATTCAAAATCAGATGAATAAAATGAGATGGAGAGAAGAGAATGAAAAAATGGAACCAGTAAAAAAGTTTACCTTAGGTTGGTGTTAAAATACAAGAAGAAGAAAAGAAAAACATCATGAGGATGAAAATCCAGAAACTGAAGCTTAAAGTCTAAGAAAATGAAGAAATAAACCAGAATGATCAAAATTTATCACCAATATACCTGTAAAACAAAATCAACCGAAGGAAAAGGAGAAAAGTGAACAAATTGTGAAAAGAAGAAAAAAAAAATGAAAGGAAAGAGAAGAGAGCTTACCACAAAGGAAACCCATTTGAAACTTCTCGATATCTAAGAAAAAATAAATAAAAGAAATTTAAGAAAAAAAAAAACAGACCATTACCATGGCATTGAGTGCGTTGAGGCTGGAGTTCTTGAGGCCTCCTTTCCATTGGTTGAGCGTTGAGGCTTCTTGAAGCCTCACTAGAGGCATAATTAAAACGGGGATTTTTTTTTAATTTGTAAAAATGAGGGATAAAGAGTGTGACCAAAAAAATAAGAGAGCTCCTAACATGCAAGAAAAAAAATTTAGTGAATTTTTGAGTAAAGTGTGAATGTTGTTAGCCTCAAGGTTTCATTAAGAAAAGATTTGGAATTTTTATAATAACAAATAATTTTTAAAAATATTTTTAAAGTCATAAATTCTTAAAATATTCAAATAAAAATTTAAATGCAGTCAAAGTAAGAAAATTACTATACTAATTATTTGCTATATTTGAAATAGAAATTTGTAAAATAATAGAGTATTCAAAGAGGAAAGTCAATCTTTAAAAAGTGAAAAACTTATTATTCTATGAAAAGAAAACGTAATATTGAAGTAAAAAAGAAAATCAAAAAGTAAAAATAAAAATAAAAATAAACCAAAGACAAAAGGATAAAAATTGGTGAGTACATTTAATGAAAAGTTAAATGAGAAAAAGGAAATAGCACGCCACATGCTAAGTAAGTTGAAAAAGTAAGAGGCAAAAGAAAGGAAATAGAAACAAATCAATATCAAAATTCCTCATTCTTCATCCTCCACGCACGAACATAGAAGACTCTCCTTTATCTATGGGCATCAAATTTGAAACAAAGGGATTGAAGCTATAAAGTAAGGAAAACACACTCCACAAGCCGAAGTCAAAGGAAAGAAGCAATAAGGAAAGGCTTATCATGAAGGAAAGAAAATTTGCAAAACATTAATGTTAAAATCTCTCCAATCTACTATGTACGAAGAATAAAGGCTCTCTCTCTGAAACATATTTGAAGCAAAGAAGAGTGACTCAACAAATAAAGGAGAAGCCTTGCCAAAGTTGTAAAATTAGGGAGATTATAGAGTTATTGTTCTCTACCGATGAATATTATTGGCTAAAGATGGAAGACATTGGTCATGGGCTACGAAGAAAGAGAAAAATAAGAGATTAATCTAAAGAGAAATTTTAGGCATGAAAGAACTCAGAAGAAAGAAATTCTGAAGATCCCTCAATGTCTCTCCAATGACTAGTTTGCTGAAGAAAGTTTAAACAGAGAAGCTTGATGCATTTCACAATTGAAGAACAAAAAATACACTTTGAGCTTATACTCTTCTAGTTCTTCATTCATCTAATTTTCATCATTCATTTTGAGAGCTACTGTGGAAAAGAAAATCAGAGTGTGCCCAATTGTTTGTATCTACTCTTTTAGAGAGGAAAAACCCTTCATCTATTGTTTGTGGTGAGTGAGTGAAAACCATTTGTGTTCATTGGTGAACGTGTTCTTAAACCATCTTATTTGTGATGAACAGTAAAACCATTTGCTTATGGTGAAGAGGAAAATCAGGGTTGTAATTAGATTGTTGATTAGTAGAAAAATCTCTTGGGAGTTAAGGGGACTGGACGTAGGTCTTATACTGAGACTGAACCAGTATAAATTAATGTGTTTCTCCCCATCCCTATTTTGTTCTTTAAAGCATTTGCTTTTCAAATATGGACCTGGTTGATTTTTAGGTAAGTCTTAGGCACCTGAAAAGTTTTCAGGAACCTTTCATATAAAAAATTTAAAAAGCATTTAAGTGTTGTTTTCATTTTTGTCTTGTCCCATTCATAAAGAAAATCTAAAAACATTTTTTTTCATATAGTACCAATTCACCCTCCTTTTGGTACTGTTAACTTTCGTTTGGTATTTAGAGCAAGTCTCTAATTTTGGTACTTAACAGCCTTGAGTAAAGATCCAGGCAGGTATTAATGGTGAATTTGATGAGGGGATACTTTCTTGAAGGTCATTGCATATATGCACCACCATTCTTTGATGGAGTAAATTATACCCATTGCAGTGGTAGAATGAAAGTCTTTATCCAATCCGTAAATTATTACATGTGGTGTGTCATAGTGTCACAACGTGACGATTGGTGAAAAGCCATCATTTTATGGCTTTTGGGCGCTTAAGAGAAAACACAGAGAAAAAATGGAGTCGCCACCAATTAATTAGAAGAATAATTGATATCCTAAAAAAAAGAAAGGAAAATTGGTCCTTGGAAGCAGAGAAAGGGTTTGGGAGTCTAATTATGTGTGGAGAAGGTTTAGACACCCCACAACGTCCATCACTAAGGATGGTTACTATAAATTGTTTGTGCTTAAAAAATTTAATGTATTAAGATTACCTCCTTTTATTAATACGATGATAAAGAACAAAGATAGAGAAAAAAATAACTAGACCTGCCTTACCAAGTAAGTGTCTACGTACCCCAAAAGGGATCAAGGTCAATGTAGATCAGAAATATTTTGATAAGTTGATTAAGTGAAAAGAAGTTAGGACATTAAGCGAATATAAAATTTCACCTAAACCCTGGATAGCGAATTGGAACATCGGGGAGAATGTATTTCCACTGAATGTTCGTGAAAGTTCAGGCCTCGGGGAATATAAAATTCCATTGAAGGCCTGGAAAAAGAAATAGTCAGGACTTTATGGAAGATGAACTTTCACTAAAAACCAGTGAGAATTAGGACATCGGGAAGTATATAATTCCATTGAATACTTACAGAGATTAAAACTTTGGAAAAGATAAACCACTGAAAGTCCTTTGAATGTTGAGTCATTGGGGCAAGAATGAAATTTATGAACATATTGAGTCAAAATGAGATTCATGGAAGTAGTGAGGGCAAAATGAAATTTATATAAAACGTGCGGCCAAAATGAGATTTATAAGAGTAGTGGGGCCAAAATGAGATTTTTCCAAGTATAGGGATCAAAATAAAATTTTTGAAATTATTGATGCTAAAATCGAATTTATCAAAGTATAAGGGTTAAAATAAAATTTCTAGGAGGTAACAGTATTGAATTTTATAAAATTCTCTTTAATTTAGTTTGGCTCTTGGAACCACATGGACTTTTTAGAGAATAAGTTGAGTAAACCAAAACTAATTGATCCCTTGGATTTTATTTTGAAAAATTGATTTGAATAGGCCCTTGAAGCCTCCCCTTAAAAAATTAGTTTGAATGGGTCCTTAAAACCCACTTGAAAAATAATAAATTAATTAGGCTCTTTAATGAATGATTCTTTGAGTCTATTTCCATTTAAAAACATATTAAGGTAAGATTAGGACTGTGGACCAAACTATAAAATTGGTTTTTCTAAATTTTATTTTTTAAAGTTAGAAACATTTTCAATAAAGCCTCAAAAACACCTATTTCTTTTTAAAGAGGTGAGAACTTAATTATCACAAATGATTTTACTCAAAGACCATTGGAGCCTTAAACTTGAAAACCCCTTATTTATTTTTGTATGTCTATTTTTGGACCTTTGAATTGAAGACTGAAGCAATGGAGCCAAATAAAACTTAAAGACACAAATTACCTATACCGTATGCCTAGACAATTAGTAAGGGGATGTAACAGAAAGTCATGCTATTTTAAAAGGACAAATGTCCCCATAGGCTAATACATTAAATCATGATAAACAAGTACTTAAATTCCATCTATTTTAACTCAATTTAATTCCTATTGGTCTTTATCAAGAGCACATGATATTCCAGCAAATCCTTATCAGAAGGAACAATGAATACTTACCAAACAAAAGGCATAGTAACAAAATTACCCCTCCTAAACATGATATGAATGTTTAAAATCCCACAAAGAACCCAAATACACTACCTTACTCGGACAAATGCCCATTACAACAAAACAAGCACCCAAATACCAATCAAGAAAATATAACCTAAGCTTAGAATTAAAATACTTCATGTTCTCAGATGACCAGGTAAAATACAACTTCAAGTGAGTTTGTGCAAACAAAACATCCTGTTGTCACCTTTGAGATTTTCCTAGCTTAAGGGCATAAACAATATTTCTCTTTGAGCAGGTAAGATGACAACTAGTATGGCAAATATCTCATCAGTATTATGCCCAGAAAACTACCAAGCTTAATTTAATGGATCAAGGCCCATTCGAGTATTAACAAGTCAAATCTTTGAATCAAAAGTAAGGTTGCACCACACAAAAACTATTTGAACTCAAGTTCTTTCTCAAACAAACATACTTGAACTAAAGCCAAGGGGGACAAACCAAACTTCATTAATTAAACAGGATGGCACAACAATATGTATCAAATAGAATAAACCTATATCCAATATTTAGAATAACATGAATCACACCACTAGAAGCACACTTTAGGGTAACGTCAGATGGGTGTTGAGAAGCAATAAAAACCTGATTTAACATCACATTTTCCTTATCTTAAAATAACTTTGACAATTCATGAAAAGGAACAAAACTCCAATGTAAAACTAGGTTTGAACTGAATAAGAGGGGTGTTCACATTTAGACTGCATGATTTGAGACTATGTCTACCTCTAGATGAGCTTAAATATGGGTAGGTCTAAACAAAGAAACCAAGTTTCGATCATACTCAAATCACAAACAATTATTTCTTTGAACTGAAATAGGAATAAGATTAAGATGGTAACTCTAGGAACCGTAAATCAGAATCACATTCAAAACCTAATCCATAGCAATTAACCCTCCTTATATAAATATGTCATCCAAATAGCCAAATAGAGCCAAAACAAAATTTAACCACAGATAAGTCGTCAAAAGCATAAATGTGAATCAATGGAAACAATAAAAGGAATTCATCCTTATCCATAAAATAAAAGGAAGATACAAAAAACTTTCTTACAAAGGAAGCAGACCTTAACCGAATTCTGAACCACAAATTGCAATTCTCTTTCTCCAAAAAGGCCGAACAAGCTCACCAAAACTCTTTTTTTCTCGTTTTTTCCTCTTTTATGATGATTGTCTCGATCTCCTCTTTTTCCTTTTATACCCTCAGCCTAAGACCAAATCTTGTGGAGGATAGGGCCTCAGCTGTCGAGAATCAATTGGGCATGTATTGTGTCGCGCAAGGATGTCACAAATCGCGAGTTCAGCAGGGGAAGTGGGGACCAAAAAGTATAACAAAATGTCTTGTTGTAGAGGCGTGGGGTTGGCGTGGAGTAGAGGAGCAGGGGCGGGGTGTGAAGGCAGGGACATGATACAAAGGCAGCTGTGGGAGAAAAGTGGCTATGGTAGAAGATGCCAAAAATAACGGGATAAGAGGTGCAACAGAAATGAGACTACCAGAATTCTAATTGGGGAAATGGCTAGGGCATAAAGAGGAAAGAGGCGTGGGGGAAAGGGGGACAGCTGCTGAAGGATACAGAGATGTAGTAATGTGGAGGTGCAGAGGCGTGAATACCTAAAAATCAAAGAAGAGAGGGAATCTTAGAAGGAAAATAACGAACCAAGTTGGGTAAGGTAGGTTTAGGTGATTTGAGTTGAGCCGTGCTGATGGACTGGGTTAAGGGGTTGGATTCCGAGGAGTGGGCTAGACTTAAAGCCTTAATCCAAAAAAAAAAAGGGCTGCCAGAAAAACACCACCAAGAGATTTTTAGGCCTTTGGTTCATTTTGTTATTATTATTTTTTTGGCTACAATCATCAATTTCCCTTTAGTTAAGATAACCAAAAGGGCCGAACAAAATTAGGTATTCACACATAGAGAATAGTTACAATTTCAAATCAAGGAAAGAATGAAACGAGTATGATAAAAATCTATTTTCTTTAAATATTAAAGCAATGCATATGGTATTTAATGCTTTAAATGAAAATGACTATGCTAGAATTAAAAATTGCTCTAATGCAAAAAATATATAGGACACTATTAAAGTTTTAGATCATTCTAACCTCATGAATCCTTCACCAACAATGAAGTAGAGGAAGAATCTTAAGAAGAGCTCACCAAGTAAATAGTAGAGAAAGTTTAATACATGACTCAGAGAATTAAAGGTGTATGTTTCTGATCTTGATACGAATGTTTCTCATAGTAAGTTGCAATGCTCATCTAAAGAGTCACATGAGAAAATTTTGTTAAATGACAAATGTACAAATTATTGCGATTCAAAACTTGAAAGTGATTTGCTTATTGAAAATTCAATTGGTACATTTTCCAAGCTTCTCAGAGGTAGTGAAAATGTGAATTTAGAAAGAAATTTAAGAAGGAATGATTTAGGATGTTATCCTAACAAAAGACAAAAAATTTATGGAACTTATTCTCAAAAAGCATATTCTTCAATTGTTTGCAACTGTTGTTGGCTTGAAGGACACATTTCTTATCTATGTCACATTAGAAGAAATGCACATGTAAAGAGGAAACAAATTTGGGTTCCTAAAGGCTTTAAAAGTTCTAGTACTAACATTAAAGGACTCAAGATGAGTTGGGTACCAAAAATTCCTTCTAAACCTTTAAGGGGGCGTTTGTTACCAGGAATGTTTTAAGTCTTAGAAAGTTACATTTCAAGAATGTTTTATTATTGGAATGAGATTATAGGAAAATTTAGAAAATGTGTTTGGTTACCACTCAATTTTTTTGAGAATGGAATGCAACATTCATATTCCTATGTTTGTTTCATATAACATATTCCGAGGAATATAAGTAAATTTTATAGAAATACCCTTTAATTAAGTTAAAAGAAATTAAGTAAAATAATATATGTACCAAGAAAATTCCAGCATTATAAATAATTATCATTATAAATATTTTATAATAATAATTTTATATTCTCATATTAATTAATTTTAATAAATTATATTTATTAAATATAAAAATCATTATATTTAACAAATGTAGAAATTACATTTATTAAATATAAAAATAATTTTATATTCTCATATTAATTAATTTTTTTTTGATTTGGGGGTATTATTATAGGGGTATTTAGGTAATAAAATATTCCCAAATTTTCTATTCCCTCCCAGAATTTTTCTAACCCATGTGTTTTGGAGGGAATGTTTCATTTGCAAATTCTGAAGAAAGTGGATTCTAGGGGAAAGTTACATTCCAGGAATATTTTTTCAAACCTTCTACCAAACAAAGAGAAATTTTTTCTAACTGAACATTCCCAGGAATGTGAAAACATTCCGAGTACCAAACACCCCTTAAGTATGCAGAAAATTCTCAAAAAGGATAAATGAGTTGGTCTAGCAAAAGAAGAATCATCAATGAGGGCTTTTCCAATGCTAAGTGTTGAAGTTCAAAATTTTGAAGCTCATAAAAGGAAGCAATGGGTAAGAAAATGGTATCCTTCAAACACTAAGAACAAACAACATCATTGGAGCTAAGTGACTTTATGCAACAAGTAAGAGGTTATAAATAAATTGAGAAACGGGGCTCGAAATTTCATTGAACATGTTCTTGGTAGGAAAAAAGGTTTATAACTCCTTTATGCATTTTGAAGCACATTGAATTTTCAATTAATTATTACACTTAAGCATTTTTTGACATATTCTTGTATTGTTGGTTTTCATAACGATTTGACTCATACCTATTAAAAGTGTTCCAATGTGATTTTTTAAGTGTTGGGTGATTAAAAGTTATTTTCCAAAACCAAAATTTGAAAGCTCTCATAAATTTATATGAAAATGAAATTTTTAAAAAGAAGGTTGAAATATTGAAAAGTGATTTACAAGTTAAAATTGATTCCTTGAATCAAAAACAATTTAGTTCTTTGACAAAAGAGTCAGTTTGGAATGTTCAAGGAAAGGAAAAAATTGAATGATTTGCTAAGATGACAAATATATGTTTATGATATAGCTAGTTCAATGATTGTTTGTGTATCTAACACCTATGGACCCAAGACAATTTTGGGTACCTAGGAAAATATCTTTTTGCAGACATATTTGAAGTTTGAATGGTTGAGAAGGATGTTTAACTCTTGGATAAGAAACGCTCAAAGCACAAAAATGAAGTTCCTACAAGCTCACATTCATGAAGACGTGAGGACATTATTATAACCAAAGAAAAGTGCACATATTCAGTGATGTCCATACCTTACCTCCCTTGTATGCTTTGATTATGCTTTAAATATTTTCATATAATGATTTTAAGGGGTGCATAATGCTTTGTATCAATGCATTCTACTTTGGCTACACCTTATAAAATGAAAAGGTGTAAAGTTGGATATGGATACAAGTTAGCTATCTCTAAAAAGATGAATGATTTTATGTGCTATAAGGGTAAATATATTGAATTATGGGCTTAAGTGTAGTTGATAGTGTTATTTAGTGCTTTATTAAAATATCATAAGGATATAAAGAAATTTTGTGTTCAAGAATATGAAATTTCAATGTTGATTAGGACTTTGATTGTGATGGAATATTTTTCATATAACTATTATGACTTGAAGTTGCTTTACATTATGTTTGCTGAATTTATTATATGACATGCTCACATATAAGCTTAATCAGTATGATAGCAAAGAAACAAAGCTAGAATTGTAATCCTAAAGTTTCAATGAGCATTAAGTTTTGAAGATGCCAAATATTCAACTGTGATATTCTCTGTAAAAGGGATATGCAAGGAGATTGATATGTCAAGTGGTCACGATTAAGCATGCTATGAATTCTAAATTCTATATTGTGATAAGTTAGGCATATGTTGGTAAGACTTTGTTTTATTTGAATGACCTACTTAAAATGGTGATTTCTTAAGAAAAATCATATGAGTAGATTCAGGACAAGATAATGAACCATACTAGAATGTTTCATTAATTTCTGACATGTTTTGAAAATTTGTGGTTAGGTCACTAAAAAAGGTTTTAGGTGACTGAAATATGAGGTTGAAAATTTTAAATGAGATTAGAAAAATGGTGCGTTATGAGGAATTGCTGTTTTAGGTACCTAAAAGTGTTATCAGGTCATCGAAAAAGGTTTCCAATGATTGAATCCTGAAATTGAGAAAAATTAAATACATGTCTTGAACTTCTCTCAGAAAAAGACTGTTATGCTCTTACTCATGATTGAACAATCTTGAACCTAGTTCATGATTGTAATTATTTGTATTGGGAAAAACTATAAACGCAAGTGCATGCTATCGCTAACAAGTAATAAGGTGATGAATAAAGTATCATCGTTCTCATGAGGATTTGTTACCAAGCTATTAACTATCAAAATTACCATCCCTAATCTTAATTAAACTAATCGATTGTAATTAATTTAATTAAAGAAAAATCAATTAACAAAAGGCCAAACAATTAACTCGAAGTTGAAATTCACTAAGTTTAAAATCCTAGGACTACAATATTCTCCCACACTTCATATTCCTCAATCATTCAATTAATTATCCCAATTGTTAGTCAAGAGCCCTAATTTATCTAAAAGTAGAGGTCGATGGTCAATTAGAAATATTCCTAATTAAAGGTACCATATATATATATATGAGTAACTATTAATCAAGAATTCATTAAACTTAAACACTCTTTATGGCTACACATGTCATGTAAGTATATTCCTATTTTACATGATCTTAAGGCTTCTGCTCAATGATCATATGTTTCTTTACCCAAAACAAAAATGCCAAAACCTTTTTTCAAATTCTTTAAGGTTTCCTAATTCAATTTAATTAGTGGCTAGTTAACTAGAAATATTAAGTACAGATAGAGAAAACAATCAATAATAATTAATTGAGATAGGTGAGAACGAAAATCAAGTTATGCTACATGTGGATTCCAATTGTAATCCTAGATAAAGGATTTACTCCATAAATGGAGTTATAAGAACAAGAGATAAAGATACAATCCACATCAAAAATTCCATAGATGAAAAAGTAAAGAGATTTAAAGATAGAAATAATGTTCGCCCAAAAATATTGATCTCTAAACTTGATGCCTTCAAGAACTCTGTTGTAGTTGCCAAAATTTGCTCTAAACTTAGCTGGTTCTTTCTCTAATAAGAAGTCTATATTTATATTGCCCTCTGCTGGTTTTTTTTCTTCCTTATTAGGAACTGTCACAACGTGACGGATGACCGAAACACAGAGATTTTATGAAAAATGGAGTCGCCACCAATTAATTAGAAGGATAATTGGGATCCTCTAAAAAACAAAAATTGGCCTTTGGAACCAGAGGAAAGGTTCGGGAGTCGAATTACGAGTGAGGAAGGTGTTAGGCACCTCACAGCGTCCATCCCTAAGGA